>CM076580.1:1105376242-1105527243 GCA_034641835.2 Pinus albicaulis | reverse complement strand
CATTTATGGCAAAAGTAAGTAAGTCAGCATCAGGATTGGTAAGTCAAACTGAACCTAACAATTTGCTAAACATTTTTGGTAATTTAAATGAACAAACTGACATGCTAAGAATGCAAAACAAGCAAAAAGTTTCTTCATTTATATTTTACCCTAAATGTAGAAAGAAACATGCTTTGCATGAATGTCCACTTGATAACATTAAAATGTGTAAAATTTGTGCAGGATCACATACTACTGAAGATTTCCCATCATTACCAGGGTTGAAGGCAATTTACCAGAAGGATAATGGAGTAAATCAAGCACAAGAGAAAATTTGTCATGTAGCTCCAAGAGGACTATGGCAGCCTCATCAGCCCAATATGATGCAATATCCTTATGCACAGTTTCAAGGTTATGCACAACAACCTCAAGGTAATTGGAAAACAGCCTTGCTTTGGCAACCTTGGCCATCTCAATCCCAACCTCAAAACCAACCTTGGACACCTTGGCCATCTCAATCCCAATCTCAAAACCAATCTTGGCAACAAAGTTGGCAAAGGCCCTATAAAGGAAATCCACCATATCCTCAATCTTTCCCTCTCTATCCTCAATACCATCATCAATGTTATTCATACCATTTGCCTCCACTACAACATCAATATCACCCTTATTTTACCTCAATTCAACCTTTCCCATTATCATCCACACAAGCACCCCAAAGATTCCCCACTCCACTACCTCCACAACCATTTCATATCCCCAACAATAAAACACCTCAATCAACTTACAAATCTGAGGTATTGCAAAATGATTCACCAGCTGTCATTGAAGAACAACAACCAACAGAAGAAGACTCAGATAAGGTCCAAGAATCAGGGATGTCTATTGATAAAGAGGAGATATTGGAACCAGAGATTGAAAAGTCTCATGCATACCTATCACCAGATTCTACGAATGAAGATCATATCTCCGAAGACTTGCATTTCATGATAGAGGAAAGACAAGGAAGACAAGATTACATTGAATCTTGGTTCAATTCAGTCATTGGATTCCAATGCTCAATTATTCAATATCTTTTGACATCATCTAAATCAAGGCAGTTGGCATCTCATATACAGGTACATATCAAAGAGTGTCTTTCAAACCTGCATATGAGTTTATCTATCATCTTGTTACAGACATGGTTCCATTGGAAGTACTCATATACTTGAACAAGATTTTCTTTTTCAAGTAGAGTAGGACATAAAAAAAAAAAGAGAAAAAAAAAAGAAAAAAAAAGAAAAAAAAGAAAAATAAGAGTAAAGAGAAAAATAAGTCCTATTGTGAAAACCATCTTGCTGGCGCAATTGGACATGAGCTTTGTTTGAAAACCAGGCAACTGGCGGGCAAAGTTCACAATAAGTTCTGCAATTTCATGATGGTTTCAATCTTTCATGGTTCTTCAAATCATTCTTGGTTCTATGCTCGAGTTGGATGATGTGGAATTCCTTAAGGTCCACCTTCCAATAGATCTTGTCCCATCGATCTCGACACTTTATCTGGGATCAATATTAGAGATTATTTGAAGTGCCTTGGAGCTTGCATTCATCAATGGCAAGCCTCCTCGTTGATAACAATGGGAATACACCAATGTCTCTTGATTGTCAAATCTTGCAGGCGACTCGACTTCGACACATTCATTCGTCCCTGTCAAGATGTACTGAGGTACCTTGACACTCATTTACATTATCGGTGAGTTGTCTCGCATTGGTTAACGATTTTCATTATTGATCGGTAATCCAATGATTTCTTCCCATGCTCGACTTCGACACATTTATTCGCATGGTAAGAATTGTACCATGAATGTTGACTTTGATGAAGACTAATGGTTTTATGGAATCAACAACAACTTGCAGCAGTGAATTTTATTAGTTTCTTGTAGCAGCATGTTCATACTTTTGTCAATTCAATAACAGCTACGGAAAGTGGCAGTTTCTGCAGCTATTGCTGTAGCAGCCTGTTCTTGTTTTTTGCAACTTTTTCCAGAAGGCAGTTTTGGTGCAATTTTTGCAAGAGATTGGAGCAGAAATAAAAAATTCTGAGCTTCTAGGTTTTCTCAGAATATGATAAATTGAGTAAAACGCGAACAGAATTTGGAAAAAAACAATTTTTAAGGGCATTTCAGAAGGGTTTTTCAGGTAGATTTTCAATTTTCAGCGTTATGGACAGAATAGGACAGATTTGAGTATTTTTGCACAGCAGCACTTTTTCTTCATCAAAATGAAATTCTGGAAGCATGTGGCAGTAGAGAAGGTAAAAATACACAGTTTCCCTTTGGAATCACTCAATTTGGCCTTAAAATGAGTCCGTGGCGTACTTTTTTGTTGCAACATTGGGCAGAATGAAGGGTGAAACAGGGCAGAAATTGATTTTGTCATAACTTTCAAACCGTGCATCCGTTGGTCCTGAAATTTTTATGGTAAATGCATTGAGGTAGGGTGAATAAACACATAAAATTTCAGTGTGTATTTTTCAAGAAATTGGCCACTTTCACCTACAGCCATTTCTCATTTTTCGGGAGATCCGTGCAACCAATGGCTGAGATTTTTCAGTGGAAGATGCATAATAATGGGTGACATTCTCTGGAAAATTTTAGGGTGGGTGTTTCATTTTGGGGCCCCAACAAATTCATTCATTCTAGGTCATTTAGCTTTCACTCCATCTCACGCCATTTTCATTCCATTTCACAAGTCATACTCTACTTTCACTCCATTACATTCTACATCCATCTTCCATATTCATACTTCATTTCTTCTTACAGATTGCATGTTGCAGCCACATCTTGTTCAACAGTTCTGACATAATTGTACAGCCTACAAAGAGATGATGATTACAGGAAATTGAAGGATTCTGTTTTGAAGACCAACATGCTCAAAGAGGACCAAAGGAACAACATCAAGCATAGCAATTAACAAGGTCAAAATTCTGAGGTAAATTGTGAAAATTATTTTAATAGCAAAAAGTTAAAACATGAAATAGATACAATGTGTATAATCATATGTTTCCTAAAACAACCTATCATTCAAATTGATTAACATATCTTGGCCATATCCATTATCCAACATTCCAACCTACTATTCCACATCTCCTTAAGATTGTATCATTCACTTATTTCACCACAAGTTCATCATAAATTCTCCATCAGATCCATAGCCACTTCATTTTCCCTTGTAGCTTAATTACCTCCATCCATTCACTTCCATTACACTTTGCAGCCAATCCATCTCTAAGTGCAGAAAGGTAATTCTAAGGGTGAAGCATCATTCTTCAACTAATCCATCTTCAGACACAGAGATACAGTTTCAAAATAAAGCATTGTACTCTGTAGTCAATCTAGCTTCAAGCATAGAAAAGTAATTCTGTAAGGAAGATAATCTGCACAAAGGAGGAATGTGGCTAATTGTCAGGACACAATCAGTTGAAGTCAAGTATTTGGAAGGATATCCACAAGTCAAGGAGCTACTACAATAAGAAGGGAGGCTAAATTTTATCGAGAAATTTGATGGCTTCCATAAGGAGATTACAAAATCTTTCGCCAAATCTTTTGATGGAGCAGAAGAAGAAAAACTGACATGGATATTGAAAATAAACTTGACACTCCACTAAAAAAGGAAGATGAAGAACTAATCTCTGAAAAGTTAACAGAGATTAGAAAATAGATTAGGGCCAAAAGAAGCAGAAAGATAAGGTTGGATGTTCTAACAGAGGTTTCAGAGCACATGGAATAAGTTTTGATGAAATTGCATGAGGACATGCAATAGTCTTGCAGTGGGGGTATGTTGAGCCCTAGAATTGTCTTCTCTTTTACAAACCTTCACTTCATTTCATCATCATTTTATCACTTCATAAGCCTAAAATCAATGAAGAATGATTAGGATTGCTTAAAGGTTACATGAAATTGATTAACATATTGTATTTTCATGATTTTTTCTATTTTAACAATTTTCTGCAAAATAGCTACAGAATACAGGCATTCCGCAGCTGACCGCGCATTCCGTAGCTGATCCCGAATTCCGCAGCTGTTTTACAGTTTGAGTGGGTTCCAGGTGTCGTCTGAAGGAAAAACGCATATGGGCAGACTCCTTACCTCATCCACATAATTCATTGCTCTCCACAAAGTCTGAGCAAAAATATCTAAGTGGTTATGCACATGGGACACCCAAACCAAGAGGCAGTCTCCTATTAAAACACGGATTCTACAGGTGTCCGCAATGAAGAACGAGGCTGTCAATAAGAGTTTCAATTTGATTAGAAGTAGAAAGACACTTATCCCTTTATTTTCTCCAGTTTCGTTATGTAAATTTGCTATTAATATGCTTGGGGAACCGAGAGAAAAAAGTTAGATCTTGGTTAGTTTTTGGCTTTTGCCACAGAACCGTGAATACTCTGTTTTACAGTATTTTTCTCCTTTAATGAAAAAGCATCATTCTGCTGCATGAGCTGAGTCGATTTTGAGTTAGATTACGTGCTACCAGGTGGTGGAGGGCCCCTACCTCCTGTGCAGCTCTGTTTTTATAATTTAGATAAGTATTTTAGCTCTGTTTTCACAGTTTAGATAAGTATTTACTTTCAGTCTTATGTTTATGTTTCAATTGCATTGAGTTATACAACCAGAACTGTTCTAATAAACTTTTCCAACATATTATTCATGATGAACAAGATGGACTGTGTAATTTCATAGAGTAATGGCATGTCAATTTCAATAGGATACTCCGGAGGTAGAATGCACGTGGTTCAACTTTGTCCTTTCTTTTCAAGTATGATAATGGCTCTTTAGTTTAATATTGTTCATTGTAGATTAATAGCATCTTAGTTTAGTTTTAACTCATTGCTTTAACACTTCAAGTTTAGCTGTTGTCCATTGTAGCTTACTTTGTCTTAGTTGATAAATTCAATCTCACAGACTTAATTATTTACAAAACTTCTTTTGTTCAAAATTCATACTCATACACAATTATCTGGACAAAAGATAGTATTATTATAAGGTCTGGAGTATTTTGCAGCTTCTTTATCATTTCACAAACAAGCCTCTTTCTCAAAGACTATTTTTGAAAGAAAATTTAAAACTTTTGAGAAAGGTTTAATGGTGTTAAATTGAGTTGCAAAACAGAAGTAGAAACTAGTTTAGAGTAGAAACTTTACCTTGTTACAAATATTCTTTTCCACATATTTTCCAATAAATCTTTATTCATGGATAAAGAAGTTGTACATTGTAAGTTATCTGTTTGATTAGTGATTTAGGAGAAAAAATCATTTACACTTAGCTTGTTTATTTCTCAGGTTCATTTCAATTTCATGTTGTGAGTTTACAATAGAGTCATTATCAAGCTTTGTATTTGTTGGTTGCTAGTCATAGTTAGACTCTGTTTTGTTTCAACATTTGCATTTGTTTATCATCTATAGTTTAGGCTTCACTCTGTTTTGACCAATAGTTTCCCTTCAGTTAGCACTTAGTTCTTTTCCTTTTCAAAATAAAACCATAAAACCAAAAACATCAGAAAACACTAAACACAACGAAGTAGGAAGAGGTTACTTAGGCACATATGGTGCACTTCACTTCAACAGTTTACTAACCCTGGTTGACAATTAAATGAGCTCAGTTTAGGAGACTAGATTGAGACCAAACAATCCTCTTCCGGGTGGTCACAAGACACCCTCCCTGAGAGAAATCCCCTCCAAAACAACTAGATCTCTGCAGACCTAGGATACCACTTGCTACAAAAGATAGCAGCTGCAAAACCCTCAATGGGCCAGTGCTGCTCATGAAAATGGAGCTTGGCCTCAAACCAGATAGTGGCTCATTTCAGTACATTCTCCTCCAAGACCTAATCAAGGAAGGAGGAGGATTCCTAAACAGGAAATCCTCTTCCCTTAGGCTAAACAGCCTAGAGAGCTAGAGTTGCTCAAGCAACCTCTATTTCGAAATATCATAAACAACCATCTCTTGAGCCCCCACCTCCTTTTTATAACTTGAAGTGGTGCACAAACGCTAAACCACTTCAATGGACTTAACCCCTTTCACATTGGAACCTTCTTCTAAAATTGCGTTGGTTCTCCAAGGTGGTCCAATTTTTGTTCATACACAAGTGGATTTTGTTACAAAAGGCCCAGATTTATCCCTTTTCACATTGGGCATGTATTTATTCTTTGACTTAAGGAGTTTTTCTTATCCTCCTTTCCATTTTATTCATCAGTCATGAAATACAAAAATGAATAAGGCAAAATTAATGTCCAAATTAGTTGAAGCTAATTTAGGGACATTACAATTGGCCTCCAGTTCCAACCAAGATTCTTGGTGATTTTCCTAAATTTGAGGGCAAGTCTGGCGAAGACCCCTAAGCGTGTGTTACGATTTACCATTTATGGTGTTCCTCTAACTTTTGGGTTGATGATTCTATTCGACTCTTTATTTTCCAACGAACTCTTACTGGTGCCACTGCAAAGTGGTACATTGAGCTATCTTTTGGCATAGTTCAATTATTTAGCCATGGAATTCCTCACGCATTTTCAGTTACCGGTCCGTTATGAGACCGAGACGCACCTACTCACTTTATTGAAGCAGGACCGAGCTACTCATATCTCGGATCATATTCATGAGTGGAGAAGTCATCGTCTCATGATCAAATTTGAAATTCCTAATCAGCTTCTGACTCATTGGTTCACCACCTGCTTTGTCAATCAGATCTCCAAAGACATAGCTATGGGGGCATGTGTAACCGAGGAACAAGCCATTGCTTATTCCCAATACCTTGATCTTGTGTACTCTTAATCTGGCGCATTATATGATATCTTGCCTAATGCTCCCCGACCTGGAACTTATAAACCACTAGCGACTCCATCCTTCGATGGTATTATTGGTTATATGTCTTAGACTTCTCACAAGTCTTCATCTTCAAACACTAGGAAGCTGAAGTCCACTTCTCCCAATAATGTTGCTTCTCAGTACACTTCAAATTCCGGTAAACCCATAGAAGTTAATGTTTTTCAGGCCAATCCTACAGATAATGCTTCTAAAGGTAAGAAGAAAGGTAAAGGTAAGGCCAAAGCCTATACCCCAAAACACGATTCTCAGAAACCCCGTGTTGGCGATGGTTCTCAATGCAAACCGAAGTACCCTTGTTTAATTTGTGACAATGAGCACTTCACCAAGGACTGTCCTAGACGATCCGAAGTTATTTTCTTTCTCAAATGCACGCAGGGAACTCTGGCCATTCTTAAAGAACCTTTCCCATCTCAGCAGACTTAGATGGTAGAGCAACCTTAGTCCTATGCCCCATTTGGCTCTCAGGTGTTCATGATGAATGGTTCTGCAACCATTTCTATTACAACTCAATCAAAATATTATACTAGCTCACGTCAGGCTATGGGAAAGGAGATTAATGATGGTCCTCCTCCTCCCCCTGTTACTGGCTCTCTTGAAATTGAAAGGCCCAATGCTGAATCCGTTATGCGGCCACCATCCAAAGGCGTACTCTGCAAGTCTTATTATAATCCTAATGCCCGTGCCGCTCACCATTACAATATTGTTGAGGATTTGGCTCAAGTGCCATCCATAATGTCCACGTTATAAGTACTTCAGAGTTGTCCGTCACAGCGAAGATATTTGTTATCTGCGATTGGTGGGATTGATCCTACCGATACTAGCCTTCTTGCTTTCGATTTAGAGAATTTCGTTCCACGATTTCCGCATCAGATTGCGCTCATTATTCAAGTTGTCATTAATGGTCTCAATATCCATCGAGCAGTTGTGGAAAAAGGTACATCAACCTGTGTCATGTCATCTTCGTGTTGGAAAGCTATTGGTTTTTCAGCCCTAAATTCATCACCAAATGCCCTTGAAGCATTTGATGGAAGAGAATCAAAACCTTTAGGTGTTCTTGCTAGATTACCAATTAATTTGAAAGGGAAGACAGTCATTGTTGAGGTAGAAGTAGTTAATTCTAAACTCAATTATAATCTTCTCCTCGGTCACAGTTGGACTCACGTTATGTTATGTGTTCCATCTAATTTCCACATGAAGGAAATATTGTTACTGTTGATCAATTTTTTTTCTTCACCTCTTCTTCCAAGAACAACGTTCTGTATGTGGATCAGATTCCTACTCCCTACGAGAGCGTAGGGCCAGGACTTTTTAAAGATCCTGCCCTCATGGGTATTTTTCCTCTTCATCAACCAAATATTGTTCAGATTCATATGATCTCTTGGTCTGACGACCCATGGATTATTCCTTCCCCTGAACAGATTGATTCCTTCGGAGATTTTATGCCTTTGAGTCCGATTGAGATTGATTATTGTGAACTCATTGCCATTTCGGAACCTCCGTCCTCTGATTGTGCTCCTTTGAGCATGTCTCTTGAAATTTATTCTCAATCCCCCTGGCTTGGTGATTTAGATTCGCCTGATCCTTTGAAAGAAGTGTTTCCCTCTGATGAAGCCATCGTGGAAACCATGTCTCTTGAGGATTTGTCATGGGATGATGGTCATCATCATTCCTCATTTATGCCTAACCTCAAGGCCATGTCTACTTGTCTCAAGCGTTTTGCATCTCAGGTTCCTTCTCCTCTGCTTCAACTGCCTATTTTGGCACATGATGTCTTTACGAAAGGTAACTTGAGTATATTACACAGATGATGCCTATTGACATTTCTGTTAAACCGGGAATTTTCAAGAACATCCATCTCGGGGTCACTTGTTCTTCTGATGAGGTGAAAGTTTATACTAGCCTTTTTCGCGAATTCTGTGATGTCTTTGCATGGTCCTAGGAAAAGATGCCTAGCATTGACCCTAGTATAGTGGTGCATGAAATTCCTACTTATCCTAGCTTGAAGCCTGTTCGCCATCGTCTTCATCTGGTGCACCCTAGGAAAGCTGCTGCCGTTAAAGGCGAAGTTGAAAAACTTCTCAGAGCTGGTTTTATTTATCCAATTCCTTTGACAGAATGGGTCTCTAATATTGTTCCTGTAGATAAGAAATAGGGAACTATTCATGTCTGTGTTTATTATCTTGATATAAATTGAGCGTGTCCCAAGGATAACTATCCTACTCCTTTTATCGATCAAATCATTGATGACTGTGCCAAGAATGAGATTTTTTCCCTCATAGACGGTTTTTCTAGTTACAATCAGATTAACATCCTCCTGTCTAATCAAAATAAGACTCCCTTTATCTGTCCTTGGGATACTTTTGCATATAAGAAGCTCCCTTTTGGCTTAAAGAATGTCGGGGCTACATTTCAGCGAGCGATGTTGTATTCTTTTCACAATATTCATCACATTGTTCAACCTTATCTGGATTATCTTCCCGCTCATTCAGCTAAGTGTCTGGACCATCCTGACCATCTTCGTCGGATTTTTCTTCATTTTCGACATTATAATATTCGGCTTAATCTGCACAAGTGAATCTTCTGTGTTGATTCCGGTAGACTCTTAGGGTTTATCGTATCCAAAGATAGAATTTTCCTCGGTCCACTCAAAGTTGAGGCTATTATCAATCTCCCCTCTCCCTCCTTATTACATCAGTTCCAGAGTTTGCAAGGTAAGGCTAATTTTCTATGTCATTTTATACCTAACTATGTAGAAGTGGCTAGCGGATATACATGATTATTAAAGCAGGGCGTTCCTTTCTATTCGGATGAGATCGCTCAGAAGTCTTTTTGAGACCCTGAAGACGTTGCTTGTCAACGCTCCTCTGTTGCGTCCTCCTAACTATCATTGTGATTTTTCCCTTTATTTAGTCGCCGCTTTCAGTATGATTGCCATGGTTCTGGTACAAGACTATGATGACAGTAATGAGCATGTTATCTATTGCTTGTCTCGTAACCTTCTCGATCCTTAGATGCGCTATGCACACATCAAGAAGTTAGCGTCAGTTTTGGTTCAAGCAGTTCAGTTTTTTAGTCATTATATTCTTTTGCGTACAGTGACTATGATTCTGATTGCAACCCCATGACCTATATATTGTCTCGTCAATTGCTAGGGGAAAAATACTCGAAGTGGATTGTCATCCTCCAAGAGTTTGATTTGGAATTTACTGCTACCAAGTCGAAGAAATCACTAGCCTTTGCTGATTTGATCTACTCCCTTCCTTCTGACTCTCCTCCGTCTCGTTCTGAGGAATACATTCTAGATGATACGATTTTATTAATTAGCACCCTCGATTCATGGTACGGTGATATCATCGTTTATCTCTATACTTCTACTTTTAGATCTGATTTGACGAAGGATGCTCGTTGACGCATCCGTCATCAATCGCAACCTTATCGTATAATCAGGGATATGCTCTATCGTGTCAGAGTGCATTCCATTCTCCGTCGAATTTTTACTCTCGAGGAAGTTGAGAAAGCCCTCAATGATTGTCACAGTGGTTCCTGTGGCGGTCACATGTCTGGTTATGCCACTGCACAGAATATTCTTTGTGCTGGTTATTTCTGGCCTTCTATCTTCAAAGACCGCATTGTCGTGGTTCTTAAATTTCATGATTGCCAGATTTATCAATGCAAGATGCATGCGCTGCCTGTACCTCTTCATCCTGTCATTACCATTGGTCCCTTTGCGAAGTGGGGCATCGATTTTATGACGTGTAACCCTCACTCGGCCGGGGGGGGGGGCATGCTTATATTATCGTAACCGTGGACTACTTCACCAAATGGGCTGAAGCAATGCCTACACTTGCCGCTGACGGTAAGACAGTTGTTCAATTCATATTCAATCACATCATTGCTAGGTTTGGTGTTCCTCAATCCATTGTTACCAGTCATGGTTCCCATTTTTGGCATTACATGGTGGCGGAGTTGACTTCTAAGTTGGGTCTGTGTCACGACATCTCAACGTCGTACTATCCTCAAGCCAATGGCTAGGAAGCTGTGAAAAAATTTCTTGTTACCATGCTTCAACGTACGATTGGGATCCATAAATCCAATTGGCCTCTCATTTTATTTTCAGCTCTTTGGGCATACCGAACCTCAGTTAAGAGTCCAACCGGATTCACCCCTTTTCAGTTGGTTTATGGTCTCGAAGCTACTCTTCCAATTGAATGTGAAATCCCTTTGCTCAAGTTAGCTGTTGAATTACTGTCGAACACTTCACTAGAAGAAGGGTGCATTCTTTACTTAGAACGGTTGGATGAAACCCAACGCTTTACTGCTCTGGTTATTGAAGCACAGAAAAAGCAGGTCAAAGCTCATTTTGAGCAATCAGTTTCCCCGTGTTCTTTCGTTGAAGGATATCTCATCCTCTTATACGACCAAGCTCATGATAAGCTGGGGGTAGGAAAATTTCAACCCATGTGGCATGGGCCTTACATTATTAAACATGTTTTGCAGAATGGGGCCTATGAGCTTATTGATTGCGAAGGTCATCCTCTAGAACAACCCAGAAATGGGTTGTATCTCAAAAAATATTATGCGTGAGTCATTAATGCATGATTTGTGTACTTAGGTGTTTTCATTTTTGTACATGTTTTGATTTGGTGTGCTTTGTGAGCATTTTATTGCTTATTTGGGTCTTGCTTATTTGTGTTGATGTCTATTACCCCTTATGTCAGTTTCGCAGATGGTGCTTCCCACAGTACCATGAATTTGTCTTCAGCAACCTGGGTAATCTATGATCCTGCTGGTGAGTTGATAGAACTACAAGGTATTTGTCTAGCATGAACTACAAACAATGTTGTTGAATATAGTGTTGTCCTTGAACTATTAACCGAGGCAATAAATCTCGGCATATGCGCATTGCTTGTAAATCTAGATTCACAGCTTATTGTTCTGCAACTCAATGGTCATTATTCAGTCAGAAACCCATACATTTTGAGATTGTATTTACATATTCATCTGTTGGAAAGACATTTAGATTTTATCGCATATCAACATATTCCTAGACAAATGAATGCATTAACTGATACAGTGGCTAACATTGTATTAGATAGACATTTGCGTAATTTGTAAAATCATCATCATATGAAAAATATCCATGTAGGAAAATATGTGTATATATATATATATATATATATATATATATATATATATCGCGTGTTTCCATCAGTGTGCATCATAAATTCAAAAAATATGTGTGTTTCTGTTACATCCCGAGACACCATGTCTCTCAAATATACAAAAATAAAGCCTAGGCGTCTAATCAGCATGATTCTCATGATAGCATGTCACTGCCCGTACAAGCCACATCAGCAAGCAGTGAATGTGACTTGGCACCCCTACAGTATGTCTCTGGTAGGCACGGGGAACATCGTCGAATCGTGCATAGTCCGGGATTCCACATGCGATCCCCTCTAGGTTTCGCATGATCTCCTCCTCCTCGTCTTCCTCGCCATGAGGTTCGAAATCACGAGGGATTCTCCTCAATATTGGAGACATGCTCGTGGGTCTCTCTGGGCCAACATCTGCAAACAAATGGAATTAATGTCAGAACATACATAGTTAAAAAAAATAATGCTCATGAAAATTAAAATGAGTCTTACTCAAATCTTCATCCCAATCCTCTCCCTTCGGGAGTGGGAGGTCCGGATCACCAGTAAAATTTGTACCAAAGTAGGGCCTGTCCTCCACGATGATCAACTGTCGATAGAGCCAATCAAAGAACTCTAGTCTCCAGGACATCTGTTGACCACCCCCTGCCCTTGGCATTAGAGCCGCCCATCGGGACATCCGTGGTTCTGTCGTTGGTGGTGTTGGGACTATGACCTCTTGATGCTAAAAAATTGGTATTTGTTACAGGAAAAATGATACCAGGATAGACCCATAAACAAACTGCATCAATTTTCCCTTCTTGCATTTTGTTAGCAGGCATTTCACGTTTATTGTCACAGCCCTTCCCAGTTGTAGATGGTCGGTGTCAACCAGTCTACAACAAGAAGCAAATGTGTTTTTGTTGCTTCATGCGGTGCTTACGATCCCACAGCTTGTGTGATGGTATGTAGCACTACTTTTAGTGCTAAGTCTGGGATAGTTCGGATATCAACTTTCTCACTTCATGTTCCCTTCCGTGCCCCTTGACATACCCTGTCCATTACCATGGACATACTCTCCATGCAAGGTCGGGTACCGATTAGGATCGGTGTTGCTCCCCTCCGTGATAATCCTATGATAAAGTAGATGTCAGAAACATCGATCTCAAGTTCATGATCTCGAAGGATGAACTTTTCCTGATCCTCATCCCATATGCTGATCAAATACTGTAGCAGCTCCGGTTGGGCATAGAGACACGGTGTCAAGAACTTCTTCAGTCCATAGTCTCTGAGAGCTTCCATACATCTCTCATTTTCCATGGCAAGCTCGTCCTCTTTGTTGTGTTCCTGTTCTTTGCATTCGATTACCATTTTGACGTTTCCTACCTACAAACACATTAATATGAATAGTATTAGCCATTTTTTAAGCTTGGATTTTTAAATAATTGGGTATTTCACTTGCATTTTTGCACAAGAATGGTCTGCGCCATTGGCACGAATATTTCGCAAACAGTCACGCCAATGGGCGCACCCTAGTTTAAAAAATTGGGCAGTTGGCATGACTCCGTGCCCGAAACCCGCACCAACCGTCATGCCCTAATATTCACATTTCCTCCCCCAGAAATCAAAATTGGAAGTTGTAGGTAGTAAAATATGACTTAAAATGAAGGGAAAGATCTCGGCTCTTACCTAGAACTGACGGATTTGAGATTGGTCTGCTATATTGTCTGCTATTGTCGCCACAAAATCACACTGCAAAATTTGTAACTATTGCTCCACAAGAAGTAAAAAGTGAAAAGTAATTATTGTCACTATTTTTGGCATTTTATAACTTTTCAAAACCCTAATTAGGTTTTAAGACATGTTTTTCGATTATTTTATTATATTATTTTTGATAAATGGGTTTTACACGTGTCTCTTATGCAGCAATAGGTTTTCAGGACATAGTGGTGGAGTAATGAGTTAAATTTTATACTTTTTCAGACTCGGTAAAAACGTGAAAAAGTCACTACTGGAGTCATCTTTCAGCTCTTTTCTAACTCTCTAAAATTGAAAAGATTGATGAGACTCTTGTCATTTTGAACTCATTAAATGGCTATAAAGCGATATCTACCCAGTATACGTTTACCCCTTTTTTAGGCTGGGATAGATTATTTACGAAAAAGGAATACCTTAGCCTATCGCGACTAAGAGGTTCTTTCAGATATTGTTTCTACCTTTTCGGATCTAAGGGACTATTTACGAAAAGGGCCATGATGGATTTTTCTTTTCTACCTTCTTTTCAAACTCTTTAAACATGAAAAGATGCCAAGTTATCCCTTTTTTAGACTCGTTAAAACCTAATGACATCGGACTTCTTTGCCATAACGTTATTCGATTTCATCCTTCCTAGGGCTCGTAAAATGTACTAGGTTGGATTTTTTCAAAGGAAAAACTTACAGCACAAGCATATGCTATCTACTTAAAAAAAAATTAAAAAAATAATTGGGGTACTCTCAAGAAATGGTGGGGGAAAATGGAACCAAGTTTTAGTTATGTTGGCAGTATGTCGCTCTTGAACATGGCACTTGTCTGCATTCATGTCGGGTTGAGGACATCTCATTTCATCATTTTTTCCTCCATGGGTTTGGGTAATCTATTTTGACCTGTCATCTACTCTTTGCCATGTCATCATGACCTCAGATCCTTTGATGTCAAATACTACCAAACTGATATGTTTAAGAGAAGTTTTCCTCTGCAGTTTTCAACCTCCTTGTGATTCTCTATTGGTCCTGTTTCACTATCATCATGTTCCTCTGTCTCGTATCGATGATGTGGGAAAAATTATGGCCCACCTTCGATCAAGTCATTTTCTGTCGACTTTAGCTCATTATCCAGGAATTTGATCTAGAGATTCCCTTCTAGTACCTTGGAGCCTGCATGACTCAATGGAAGATTCTTCGCATTCGACGCAAGGTCCACCTCATTTGCCTTCAATCGAGTGATTCCACAAGTGTTCGACTCCATATCACTGTTCACATTCTATGGATTGTACCGGTTGTACCTTGAGAGCCATTTTCATTATTGGTGGTTTCTCTCGTGCCTGTTAACAGCTTTCATCATTGGCTGTTAATCAGGTGATTTTTTTGCATGTTCGACGTCAATTCATATATTCACATGCTTGAATTTGTACTTGTTCGGGTCAAGATGGAGCACAAGACCCTGGGTTTTGTCTGATAAAGTACAGGCTATGAATTCTTGTGGATTATTATGACTTATTGCATGACTCTTTTGATTCGATGGCTGCAACCATACATGAGTCTATTTGTTGATCCTTACTACTGGATGGCTGCATCCATACCTCGGATCTCAGTTTTTATGTATTCTAGTATGGATGGTTGCACCCATACCACATGTTCTTGTATCAAGGATATCAGTTGTATTTGTAATTGCAGGTTTTTCGACAGTGGTGTTTGGTTTGAATGCGTTCTCATAAAGCATTTCGCTCCTCCCTCTCCCTCGGACCTCATGCTTTAGGGGGCATCTGTTACACAAAATTTTGTCACCGTCCCTACAATCCCCATATTGCCCATTGGAGGGTCATTTCTGTGATCAACAAGAAGTGTCATGCCTTGCAAAGACCATCATTCTATCCCTTTACATGAGAGTAATATTCCTTCTGTTGAAAATTCCCTGAGAAGAGACTCAAAAACCCTTGTTTTTGCCTTGGCATGGGTAGTCAGTTATGCCCTTGCGCCGAAGAGGAAGATTAACACTGGGCCTTGCACCAAGCTGTTTATGGAATGTTTTTTAAAAATAGAGGCAACGATTCCACTTCAACAACTTCGAGGATGAGTCATTAGGAGTGGTTGGAATGAATAAACACAGACTCCCTCCTTTCTTTTATGGTTTCCACCTCCCATGAAAACCTCCTAAAGGATAGGCCTCCCTCCCACCTTTGTAGGGATCCTAACCTCTTCCTTTTCCTCTATAAAAAGAAGCTATCTCTCTTTGCATAAGCTAGTTGAACTTGGAGAATTGAACATACTATAGCATAACTACTGGAGAGATAGAATAAGAAGGAATTGTGTTGAGAGAGCTTGAGTCCATGTCCTTTGAGAGAGCTTGAGTCCATGCCCTCATCCCGTCTGAATTCCCTGACGAACATCTGAGACACACTTCGACTGAACCCTGCTGGAGGAGATTGCGACATCAAAGAATTGGTTGTAACTCTTCCTTCTATCAATACATATACGTGACTATTTTTTGGCTCCCATTTTGTATTATGTATATTTTTAATGCAATATGCTTATCCCTCTTTGACTGGCTAGTAGTTATGAGTGAAACCATTATGTCATATGCTACTCTTGTTTTTTGTTCTATGTGCAGGTATTTGAGCGTAACTATGGAAGGAATGTGACTTTTCAAGGCAGGAGCGAGAGGCCACTACCACTATAGCAACGAAGACAACGTTGGACTCTAGGTAGGTCGATCTACTATGTCCTCTTTTTATTTAGTACTTAGGAATCAACACCCTAGCATGTCTCTTTATTTCTAGACCCACTCTAGGGCTAGAGGGATCGTCTCTGTCCGCAGAGAGGATTTACCTGCTTAACAGCTCCTGAGTGCAAATATTTCTCTTCTTGAGATAAAAATCCAAGTCAATAGGATGACCCTTCGAATAGTACACCATAACGGTAGCTTCAGGAGGTCCAATTTCTTTTGGCATGATGAAATAATTTTTTTGAAACCTCGTATTAAATTCAGTTACTGATTCAATGGTCTCCTTCTGCACTATATATATTCTTAAGAGGTATTTTTCATATGCCTTGTTCTCACCCCCAATATTTAAGAAAGATGTCCCGAAAATCCTACAATGAAATGATTGTATTTTACCTTAAAAATTGAGACCATTGTTGAACATATATTTTTAAAGAATGGAAACACATCCTTAAAGCCACATATTCATGAATTATTCCAAATATGTCCGAGAAATACTCAAATTGAAAAACATGTTGTTCAGTTGTAAGGTCATTGATTTCTATAGAGAAATTTGACAAAAACTTGAAACCCTATGAAGGATAATGATGAAGGATTGTGGATAGCTTAAGTGTTTAAATATTTCCCTAGTTTTGAGCTGAAAAGTGGTGAGTTGCTTGTGAGGCAAAGGAGTGACTGCCAAAGATGATGAATCGTCTTCTTTATGTTCAAATGGTGGTTGGTTATTTTCAAGGATTGTAATGGTTAAATCATTTTTGTTCTTAGATTCAAGGGCCTTAATCATCCCAAAATAAATAACACGAGAAGAAGGAAGGTCTTATTTTTTCCGATAAAGAATGTACTTTTTGGGGCTTATAATCTTCTGATAATGTAAAGAAGGAAACAAACTTTTTGTTGTGTAGGGGAAAGTGGACCACAAATATGATAATAAAAAGGAGAAATTCCTTTGAAAGCCTAAAATTATAATACTTGTATTTTCCAAATTGCTTCCTCATTTTCTTTGTTAACTTAATGTTTCCTCCAGTGAAGTCTTTATTAGTGGAATCGTTGAGTGAATAATAAACAACCAATTTTATATGTAAATATTTTTCACCATCAAGATATAGATCTTAATACCCAAGGAAAAATAACTTCGTGACTCCATTTCCTAGAAACGACGCCAAAATATGTTGTAACCCCCAAATACAGTTCCTAGCTGTGGAGGAACTAGTGTCCGGGACATCTAAAGATCGATAAAACTTTCAGAAATTGTGGTCGAAGGGACATGCCATGAATTCTGCAATGAATTACCTAATTCAAGAAACCTAGTCTTTGAACCAGAATGGCCATAAACAATGAGTTCTGCAAAGGCCTTAGATTAAAGATGTGGTGTAGAAGAAATTAAATGAGACAGGATTTCAACACAGGAAATTAAGAATCTGGGCCTCAATCCTGTAGAGAGAATAGTGAAGAAAGAAGGAAATTATGAATGAGTTTTTGAACATGGAGTGCCCTTTAAGTCTTTCTCTGAATAAACCCAAGTATTTCCAAGTTGCTTCCTCATTTTCTTGTTAGAAAAATGTTTCCTCCAGTGAAGTCTTTACTAGTGGAATCACTGAGTGAATTATAAACAACCAATTTTATATGTAATATTTTTCACCATCAAGATATAGATCTTAATACCCAAGGAAAAATAAATTTGTGACTCTATTTCCCAGAAAAGACGCCAAAATATGTTGTAACCCCCAAAGACAGTTCCTAGCTATGGGGGAACTAGTGTCCAGGACATCTAAAGATCAATAAAACTTTCAGAAATTGTGGTCGAAGGGACATGCCATGAATTCTGCAATGAATTACCTAATTCAAGAAACCTAGTCTTTGAACCAGAATGGCCATAAACAATGAGTTCTGAAAAGGCCTTAGATTAAATATGTGGTGTAGAAGAAATTAAATGAGACAGGATTTGAACACAGACAATTAAGAATATGGGCCTCAATCTTGTAGAGAGAATAGTGAAGAAAGAAGGAAATTATGAACGAGTTTTGGAACATGAAGTGCCCTTTAAGTCTTTCTCTGAATAAACCCAAGTATTTTTTGCTATAAACCATAACATAAATAAATCTATGAATGCTCAGGAAAGACCAACTGCATCATACATCATTCCAAAGAGGAAAAAGAGACATGGAGTCACATAGATAAAAAAATAAACAATTCTTGCTAGCATACCCACCGCTAGAATCAAATGTTGAGATTCAACAAGATGATGAGCTTAGTGAAAAGTAAGTACCTTCACTAAGTGGGGCCCGCAAGCTATTTTTAGGTGTATGTTTATTTTTAGACATGGTGAGCATATTCGATAAGTTGCAGGATGCTATTTGTAGATGGTTGGTCAAATGTGGAAAATAGATGAAATTCCATTTTTAGGATACTAGGAAAAGTATATCTATAGATCCTCGATCTAAAAATAGGTGCATGTGAATTATTATTAACCCTTAATAATAATCCGACAATAAACATCAACTTATTCTCTTGGAGCACTTTATTTCAGTGAAAAAAATTGGAAAATTAGTGGGATGAAGGAATTACGCAATTCCTAGGGTTATTGGTGGCTCATGCATGAAGGACTCAATTAGAACTGAAGTGGAAAAGTTATGACAGAGTTGGAAGAGTAGTTACAAGAGTTGTTATTTAGTTTAACTCAGTTAAGTGAGTTAAGCTCAGTTGAGCTAGTTGTATCTAGTCTAATTGAAAGATACACTAGTGAGAGTTAAGTGAATTAATTAGTTAATTAATTCAGAAATAATAACTCACTAAAAACTGAACAAATACAACAGTTAACTACTTGCATGTCAGTTCCAGTGGAGACCCGGTGGAGAGATAGGTGAAAGGGTGAGATGGACTATCTGTTGTGGCTATAGTGATGCATTCAACGCATCTGAAACACATTGGAGTTTCCAATGAGGATTTTGAATTCAAGGCAATGCCAATTCGAATTCATTCAGGGGTCTTCTTCAGCAGGGATTGTGTAGTGGAGGCAAGCTGTCAGGAGGCAAGAAATTGGTGCATAGAGATGCAAATTTCTGCATGACAGTGTGTAATGATTGTTGATTTTACTGAGAGCTTGATGTACTAAGCTTTGTATGAGATTATTACATGAGTCAATTGATATACATAATATATTATAGTTGGGGTTTTTAGCTTTAAGTTTTCCCGTTAAACAACTTTGTTATGTGCGATTGAATTTATTCACATGTGTTTGCAATTGAGTTTTAAATTTCCGCAAGTTTAACAGTGGAAGGATTTTGTATTTAGCAAGAAGATAAATATTGCTAGATTAGGAGAATCTGGTAATTTCTACATGGTATCAAAGTATTATTGATCACTGGAGATTGCAATTGTGAATAAGTGCTAATTTTTGCGCTGGTGGACAATTCGAATTTGCTACAGAAATTTCTTGGTGCAAAAGTTGAGTATTCATTGAAATGTCTTTCAATGGGTTGCGATTAGAGTATGCCCTTGAGGGTAGCTCAAATTACATAGCCTCGAAGGATAGGATGGAGGCGGTGCTTGAAGATAATGGACTGAAGGAGTTCATCAATAGCAATGTTCCTAAGCCTGCTTCTAGCGATGCTGCAGGACTTGACGCATGGCAAAAAAAGGTAGCATAGACCAAAAGAATTCTATTGGAGGGTGTGAAGGACCATATTGTGTCAAGAATTCATGGGAAAGCCACTCCATTTGAAATGTGGAAGGCTTTAACAGATCTTTTCCAAAGCAGCAGCGACCAGAGGAAGTTGGCGCTGAAAGATAAGCTCAGAAAAAAAAAATGGAGAAGAGCGATAGTATTCCAAAATATCTCACAAAGTTTGTCCATTGTAGGGATGAACTGGGAAGTGTGGGGATTACAGTTGATGATGATGACTTGGTGAGCTTGGCTCTCCTTGGCTTTCGAAGAGTTGGCATAGCTACGAAGACTCTGTTAATGGATGGGAGAAAATGTCGGGTTGGGAGCGACTTTGGTCAGATCTTGTGCAGGAGGAGATAACGTGAAGTACCAGGGATGGCTCTTCATCGAAAAATGACAATGAAGAAAATTTCTCTTTTCCTGCCAAAGCAAGGAAAGGAAAGGGGAATAAATCCCATCCAAAATCTAAGGCTAAAGGCAAGAAGTTGGATTTGTCCAAAGTGAAGTATTTTCACTATCACGAACATGGGCATCTCGCCACTAACTGCCCACAGAAAAAGAAGAACAATAAGGTTGATGGAGCTGTAGCTGGAGAGGCCTTAGCCTCGCAATTTGAACTTGATTTATTTTTTATCGCATGCTTGGTTTCAAGCTCAATGGGATTGGTGTGGTATCTTGATAGTGGTGCGTCTTTCCATATGACGGGAGACAAGGAGTTGTTTAGTGACTTGGAGGAGAAGGATCTCCAAATACATATAGAGATGGGCGACGATGGTAGATACAGTGTGACTGGAATTGGAACCATTACCTTTGAGAGGGAGTCAGGTAAACCATTTCTGTTGAAAGATGTTATGCATGTTCCAGGTCTGAAGAAGAACTTGGTCTCGGTCGCAATGTTGTAAGATAGAGGTCATGGCATTGTTTTCAGCGAGGGAAAATCCTTCTTGCGACAAACCAAGAAGATAGAGATTTGAGTTAAGAATCTCTACAAGCTGGAGGTAGATGGCTGCATTACAATGATGGGAAAATTAGAAGAAGTGGGGAGCCGAGATGAGGGCGAATTATGGCACAGGAGATTGGGCCATCTTCGCAATGGCGCCTTGAAGATTTTGCAGCAAATTTCTACTGGACTTCCCAAGGGTACTCTTGCACAGTCAGATTAGTGCAAGGGATGTACTATGGGTAAGTTTGTGAAGACCACCTTTCATGAGAAGGAGAACTGTGCTTCGGTGATCCTGGAGAGAATTCACACACACATGTGTGGACCTTTCTCGGTTGCTTCAACAGAAAAACACAGGTATTATGTTATATTTGTTGATGACTATTTTCATAGATGCTGGATCTTCTTCATGCAGAAGAAGAGCGAAACATTCTCAAATTTCTGTGAGTTTAAAGCATTGGTGGAGAAGGAGTCAGGGAAGCAAGTGAAGGCTCTGCGGAGCGATAACGGTAGTGAATATATCTCGAACGAATTCAAAGAATTTTGTAGCAAAGAAGGAATTAGAAGAGAACTCATAGCGCCTCATAACCCACAGCAGAATGGGGTCATGGAGAGGAAGAACAGAATGATCATGGGTACTGCACAAGCTATGTTTCATGACCAGGGCCTACCGATGCACTTGTGGGTGGAAACATGCAACACTGCATTTTATGTGCAAAACCATTGTCCTCATAGAGTACTTGGAATGAGTACACCTGAAGAAACTTTTACTGGTAAGAAGCCTGATATTTCTCATTTGAAGATTTTTGGATCATCTGTTTACATTCATGTGACAAAGGACGCCAGGAAGAAGCTAGAGCTGACTGCAGAAGTTGGAATATTTTTTGGGTACACAGAAACACCCCATAATTATCATGTGTATTTTCCAAATAGTTGAATGACTGTGGTGCGACAGGATATAAAATTCAATGAGGTGAAAGCCATGAAGTTGTCTCTTGAGAGGGAGCTACACTTGCATTTAGAGGAGGAACTTATTGTTCCCAAAGATGAGCCTCTAGATGTGGATCAGCCATAAGAGGAGATTCATGGAGTGGAGGAGTCCACTCATGCAGAACTAAACATCAGAACAGGAAGAAAGCGTACCACAGAAGCTGAGAGGCTGAAGCTTGATGCGGCGGAGAATGTAGGAGTTCCTACATCACAGCACAGATAGAGACAGTCACCTGACCTATTTACTGGATACATGGCTCTTATGAGCAAGTGTATCGTGATAGACCCATCTTCTTTTGAAGAAGTAGCGCAGGAGCCCACATGGGTAGATGCCATGGTGGAGGAGTATGAATCCATTGTTAGAAACAATGCTTGGGAGATTGTTCCAAGGCTAGTGGGTAAATTAGTGGCAGATTTGAAATGGATCTACAAGGTAAAGAAAGCTGCTGATGGGCGCGTCGAGAAGTATAAGGAAATATTTGTTGCTTGAGACTTCTCACAGATCGAGGGGATTGATTATGAAGAAACCTTCGCACCCGTCACATGGTATTCTTCCATAAGGACCATCCTTGCTCTCTCAGCGCAGACGGGTTGGGACATTCATCAGATGGATGTGAATACTAGGATCCTTAATGGGATCATTGAGGAATAGGTGTACATTGAGCAGCCTGAAGGATTTGAGATCTTCAGCAGCGAGTCACATGTGTGTAGAATCAAAAGAGTGTTGTATGGGCTGAAGCAAGCACCACATGCTTGGTACACACAGATCGACAACTATTTCACTAGACTTGGCTTCACCAAGAGTGAGGCGGATGCGAACCTGTACCAAATTGTGGTGGAGGGTAAGCTTTTAATCGATTTTCTTTATGTTGATGATTTAATACTAATGGGTGATGATCAGTTGATACACTCATGCAAGGAAGATCTTGCAAAGGAGTTCGAGATGAAGGATTTGGGCCTCCTTCATTATTTCCTTGGAAGGGAAATATGGTAGCGAGAAGGTGAACTGTTTGTGTCTCAAGGAAACTATGATCGGGAGATACTTGGTAAGTTTTACATGGAGGACTGCAAGCCTACCAATCTCTTTTGGAAGGCAGGCAAGCATGTCCTGAGGTACTCAGGGGTACATCTGAGTATGGTTTATGGTACAGGCAGATGGATGAGGTGAAGTTGCATGGCTTCACAGATGCAGATTGGGTAGGCATCCCAATGGATAGAAAGAGCACATCAGGAGGGCTTTTTAATACTGGATCTACAGCAGTTTCTTGGTACAGCAGGGAACAAAGATCTATTGCACTCAGTTCAGCGGAAACAGAATACATGGCAACAAGTCAAGCTGCATGTGAGGCTATATGGATGAGGAAGATCCTGGTCGGTTTGTTCGGTTCAAATTTAGATCCTACAATGATACATTGTGATAATCAGAGTTGCATTAAACTCTCAATTAATCCTGTGTTTCATGATAGATCTAAACATATTGATATCTGGTATCATCATATCAGATATTGTGTGCAGTGGAAGATCATGTTGCTTCAGTACATTCCTACAGAAGATCAAGATGCAAATATCTTATGATGGAGTAACTGAAAGGCGGAGAAAATTTGAATACGTGGCGGGATGGGAACAGGAAAATTAATCCCTATATTGACTGAGGGTGTTGATGTTGCCAACAAGATGATGAGCTTAGTGAAAAGTAAGCACCTTCACTAAGTGGGGCCCCCAGGCTATTTTTAGGTGTATGTCTATTTTTAGACATGGTGAGCATATTCTATAAGTTGCAGGATGCTATTTGTAGATGGTTGGTCAAATGTGGAAAATAGATGAAATTCTATTTTTAGGATATTGGGTGATGTCTATTTATAGATCGTCGATCTAAAAATAGGTGCATGTCGATTATTATTAACCCTTAATAATAATCTGACAATAAACATCAACTTATTCTCTTGGAGCACTGTATTTCAGTGAACAGATTTGGAAAATCAGTGGGCTAAAGGAATTACGCAATTCCTATGGTTATTGGTGGCTCATGCATGAAGGACTTAGTTAGAACTGAAGTGGAAAAGTTATGATAGAGTTCGAAGAGTAGTTACAGGAGTTTTTATTTAGTTTAACTCAGTTAAGTGAGTTAAACTCAGTTGAGCTAGTTGTATCTAGTCTAATTGAAAAATACACTAGTGAGAGTTAAGTGAATTAATTAGTTAATTAATTCACAACTAATAACTCACTAACAACTGAACAAATACATCAGTTAACTACTTGCATGTCAGTTCCAGTGGAGACCTAGTGGAGAGATAGGTGAAAGGGTGAGATGGACTATCTGTTGTGACTATAGTGATGCATTCAATGCATCTAGCACACATTGGAGTTTCCAATGAGGATTACAAAGTCAAGGCAAGGCCAATTCGAATTCATACAGGGGTCTTCTTCAGCAGGGATTGCGCAATGGAGGCAGGTTGTCAGGAGGCAAGAAATTGGTGCATAGAAATGCAAATTTATGCATGACAGTGTGTAATGATTGTTGATTATACTGAGAGCTTGATGTACTAATCTTTGTATGAGATTATTACATGATTCCATTCATATACATAATATATGATAGTTGGGGTTTTTAGCTTTAATCTTTCCCATTAAACAACTGTGTTATGTGCGATTGAATTTATTCACATGTGTTTGCAATTGAGTTTTAAATTTCCGCAAGTTTAACAGTGGAAATATTCTGTATTACCAAGAAGATAAATATTGTTAGATAAGGAGAATCCGGTAATACATCAGTATTAATAAATTTCTACATCAAAATGACTTCTATTACATATTTCATGAGAGATTACCATTACAGCGTCCTCGTGAAAAATCACAGATTTCCCTAAGAATCTGATGTAGAAATTATATACATTAAGCATGCATATGTCCTAGATTCCCCTGATCTCACAATATTTAACTTCTTTCAAGATACATAATCATTCCACTGTTAATCTATTTGCGGAAAATTAATTGCACACACATGTGAAGCGTAAATAAAATCAATCGCACATAACACAATTCTTTTACGAGAAAGCCTGAAGCTAAAAATCCCAACTATACATTATGTATCATGGAATCATATGAAAATCCTCATACAAAGATTATCAAACTCTCAGTACAGTACAATCATCATACACTAATCAGGAACAATCTTGCAAATCCTTTTTGATCTAGAGCCCCTATTAGCACGCATCGCTGCACCAATCCACCTTTAAAAGACAGCTCACGAGAATGAATTGAATTCTCTTGCAGCATTTTACAATCTCATTGGCAACTCCAATTTGTGTGTGATGCAATCAATGCATCACTATAGTCACAACAGATAGTCCATCTCACCCTTTCACCTACCTCTCCACTGGGTATCCACTGGAACTGACATGCACTGTAGTTAACTGTTGTATTTGTTCAGTTGATTAATGAGTTATTATTTGTGAATTAATTAACTAATTAATTCACTCCACTCTCACTAGTGTATCATTCGGTTAGACTAGATACAACTAGCTCAACTGAGTCTAACTGAGTTAAACTGAATACAACTCCATAAACTACTCTTCCAACTCTGTCATAACTTTGCCACTTGAGTTCTAACTGAGTCCTCCATGCATAGACACGATTTGTAGCAATTAATGATTCCTAGGTCAACTGATACACATGCAATCGCTGAAACAAAATTAACGAAGATACCAATTCTTTTGAAATTAAGTTATTATTAAGAGCTAATAATAATGGACATGCATCTATTTTTAGATTGACGATCTATAAATAGACTTCGCCCAATATTCTAAAAATAGAATTTCATCTATTTTTCCAACTTGATCAACCATCCACAAATAGCATCCTGCAACTTCTGAAATATGATCATCATGTCTAAAAATAAACATAGTCTAAAAATAGACTTGCGCCAAAAATAGCCTGCGGGCCCACTTAGTGAAGGCGACTCTTTTCACTAAGCTCATCATCTTGTTGAATCTCAACATCTAAACCTCTGAACACCCCGGGAAAATATTCCTTTTTCCCCTTTTATCTTCATCCCTTAGAATTAACTGACTAATTTTTTCCATTAATTACAAACTGAGTTTTTTTAAACAATTTTGCAAACTATCTTTTTAAATGATTTTATAATAAATGAATGATAAAAAGGATGTTATTTTAATTTTATATGAACTATATATAATATTAAACTTTGAATTTTATTTTGAAAACAAAACTCACACCTTTTTTATTTATTTATTATATTAATATGTAGAGGTTGGTCATTTAAATCGAACACATCTATTTAAAGTTGTGGTCTTGTTACCACTCAAACCAACAGGGGAGCTAAATGGGTTCCTAATAGGGCAACTGCTAGACTAAGGGCAATGGTGGAGGCTTAGCCCACTGCCACCACGGCTAATATTCCCTGCTCTTTATAGAATTTCACCGATGGGAGGAGTCCCTATGTTTTTTTTTTGGGGGAAGTCACTTATAAAGGATATGTAGATAAGTATAAAGCGATCCCAGTAATCCTTTCCCAAGGAGAAGGTAAAGAAATGGTGCTTTCTTACTCTTTAAGCAAGGAACTTTCCTTCCAAGGGAGAAGGGGTGAAGATAAGGGAGAAGGATACAACTTGAAGAGGTACTTCCCAATCCATAAAATCATATATGAACTTGGTTTCCCAAATAGCCCTTGATGATTAGTCTTTGATAAAAAATGGGTCCACATGGGACCAAGTAGACCTAGCCCGGGTTCGGGGATGGAATATAGCAATCAATGATGTTCCTATCTTGTACAAGGTGAGGGGAAAGTATCAGAAAATAAATTTTTCTTTAAAAGGTCAAATTGATCCTACTAGGGTCAAGCCTTGGGGATGCCTAGGAAAACTTGGTCCTAGAGCTAGGGCTTGAATTCTCGGATATTCCACCACTGGAATTTCCTCCAACTCAGAGGAGAGCGAGGGGACCTGTTATTGCTCCTAGAGACAGCCTTGAGTTTCAAAATACCAGTGCCTAGGAAATCTTAAAATAAGAGGTTAAGTGTGGAAAATTTCATAAATGGCTCTGACATAATATGGGTCAAGAGAATAATGGTTTTGGTGGTTCAAGAAAGGAGAAGACCATTTGATCATGATTCATGTGAATTCCCCAAAATGTGAGAGGGCTCGAGAGGTTGTGAGGCTAGATGGATTTTAAATGGGCCAAGTATAGAAAAATGAGAAGAAACTTTTAAAAATATGCAAAGGCGTTGAGAAAGAACGAAGAAGGAACCCACAAGAGACAGTCTTAAGAGGATTAAGAATATGTCCCCTATGAACTCAGAGGAAACGGATATGAATGAGATATGGACAACAACAGAGGTTCGTGGAGTGAAAATTAAGGGAGTGCAGTAAGGTTAATACATGGGTGTTAACACCTGAGCGTTATACAGACACGAATGAATGAATAAGATTGCAGACTACCGGCAGCTACATTACACGAAACCATCAAAGCAGCATAGCATGAAAGATGATTACAAATAAAAGGGTATTACTGGTAATATAAGGAAACATACACATACTACTCATTGCTCCATATGGAATCCAAAAAATAGCTCTTTATCATATTAAGTTTAAACATCTCTCCCAAATATGTGTCTCAGAGCACAGGGAGCACAATCATACAAAACTACAATAGATTTCTTCAAAATTCCAAAACCTTTCTTTCATCTTAGAACTCACTACATATAGAGTTCTCCTTGGGGGTTTATGATCGAATATTCTGTCATGATCGACCCACACATGTGTGTTAGGTCTCTGTAATAAGAAAGATTGGCAAAAGTCCGATCACAGAGTTAACATCATTTCAACCAACTTTGGGATTCTAGGATCTAGCCCTCCTGAATCCGAAGAGGGATCTCTCCAATATGTACAAAGATGGATTTGTATTTGAAAGCTTAAAGTAATGATATTAGGCTAGTTATGAGGTCCAAGGGTTTCGTTTTGTTTTTGGATGGTTGGGCATGATTTGCTGTTTGAGGCGGAAAGATCTATATGCAAAGAGTTTCAAAGGTGAGAAGTTGCAAGCAAATAGAACAGCTTTGGCTAATAGATAGATATAACGTTGGTTTTTAGTCCATTGGGCTATGGAGTCATATCTGGAATTTAATTGAACAACAACATCAAGGGTGATCCAAGGGGCAAGTCATCTATATCACAAGATCATTTAGTTTAAAGTGATGGAATGGAAACAAATAAAGTGTTGAAAGGGTGGAAACTGATAATAATTTCTCAAGGGATTTATAGTCAGTCCAAACAAGAAAAACCTCTTAAGTAACTGTTTAAAACCAACTAAGGACAGGGCTAATCATAGACTTCTTGGGCAAGTTTGTTATTAAAGTAGCTTAATTGACAAAAAATACAGTAATCCACATAATTACTTTCAGAAAGTATGAAAATACATAAGAGAGACAAAGTGCAACTTAAGATCAGATAAAATACTTTTAAACCTAGTCTGCTTTCTGTCAACACCAAGGGAAACTTTCAGAATCTGCCTTTGGTGAATAGAAACTAGGAATCAGGGCAAACCATATCTTCTCTAGTCTAACTTTTAATAGCAAATAATGGAAATCACATTCAAGAACAATGTTTAAGCAAACAGAAGGACGAGGGAATGCCAACATTCCTAACTATTTATACTGTATTGAATCATTCTTGAATAAACAAGTTAAAGGAAAACATTAAGATAAAGATTTCTCAGCCAGAGAAGGTTACTGATATACAACAGATCCTAACCCTGTTTAAACTGTTCTTTACAGAGGAAGATGGACAATATGGCATACATAGAAAGGAAACAATTGACAAAGAAAGAAGCACTTCACCAGTAATATAGACCAGGATCCCAAGAAACAGCTTTATATTGATGTCAAACCAGTTACAATCTTCAAATCCAATGTTTCAGTTCAGCAATCATCTTCACTATTCAGCCTAACTTATTTATCACAAGCAGAGCTCGAAGGGCCAGTGAACACTATTTACAAACAGAAGTCTCCAGCTCAATTACAATACAATGCTCAGCAATTACATAGCAACCAACCAACCCCTCACTCATCTTCTACTGAAGTATTTATAGAAGAATGAGGAGGTGAGATCTGATAAAAGATCTCAAAATCAATTAATACAGGCATTAATGTCTTCTTGGCCTTTGAGGGGCTCAACGAAGAAACTGTACAGGTGTTTCACTGTATTAACAGATTTACACTTATGATTTTAGCTCGGTGGGAGCTTTGTTGACCTTTTGAGGATCTGTGTACAATTAGGGTTACTCTGCGGATATCTATCAATAAATTCCATGGCAGAAGTAACTTCTTTGGTTGTTTCGAGGCAATATATCTGATCCTGCTCCATAAATTCGGCCCCTGATTGAGTGTTTTGAGGCAATAGGTGGCGCTGTGGTGGTTGAGGAATCAATTTGCCTCAGATATGGCAGTGGAGGCATTTGTCTGATAAAACACTTTTAGGTTTTCTGTTGAACTGTGTTTTAGGCTGGGGATTAGGATTTTGATAAATGTCTTAGCCGTAATCCCCGCCGATTTGTCCACTAAATCTCTGCTTTGATCCATTTCTGTTTGCTGCAATATGATACTTGTTCATTGCGATTTCTTCATATTTTCCAAGTTTTACAGGGGTGCATGGTAACAAAGGCTCATGAAACCTTGTTGACAACATTATTCCACACCCTGCAGTCGATCTCTTTTGACAAATCGAAAGAATGAGAATCGTCACCCTCATCCTTCGAGTCTTCTTTGAACATGGCGGAAAGAACCTTAAACCTGCAAAATACAAACGAAATTTAAAAAAATCCTGCATTTATATGGTAATCTGCATTGGAAGGTGTGCGGGAGAAGCGGGGCGATTAGAGCCGTTGATCGCGCTATGATCAACGGTCGGAAGGGATTTGGAAATTCAAAAGGAGAATATTTGGCATGGGCGATTGGAATCAGGGAATTGAATAAGAACCGTCGATCTGCAGATCAGATCGATGGTGGGAATGCGATTTCCACCGCACATGGGCCCGGCTATGTCACGCGCAGTTTGATTAAACGTCGGGCGACTAACGTGAGCAACGACCGTTGGATGGGTAGGACCAGATCGGACGGCAGAGATTGCTTTCGCTGGGCGACCTGGTCCGGGAGATAACGCGCGGGTGCAGAGTTTAAGCGGTGGTTTTGAAATAGTACAGAGGACGCGTGTCAAGAGGTGTGCGGAATCGCTGGGCCTCGAGCCAAAACAACCTTTGCCCGAAGAATGGTGCGGAATAAACCGTGGTTTTGGAAAACAGCGCGGGGAAAGGCGAGGTCCACAAGGCAAGTAGCGCTCCGCACCGTCCGATCTGCGGAGCAGATCGACGGTGTAGATTATTTCAAAAATTAATATGGGAGAAGAACTTTAGAAATTAATAAAAACCCAACTTTCATAGTTTACCAAGGTTTTTGGTGTTGTCGGGCGGAGGAAATTTATTGGAAGGATAAGCACCCGATGGTTACAGCGGTTGGTTCCGGCGCTCAGGCACATGGAGAAAAGAGGTAGGGGGCTTAGCCTGAGGGGCTTAAGTCCAGCACATAGAAAAAATGTGTTTTCTATGGTTTTTAAGGGGAAATGAAGGTTTCGGCAAGGCCAAGAGTGAGTCTTAGACCTTTAGGAAATGGATTTAAATGGAGGAAAAGGAAGAATCATGAAGTTGAGGGGTTTCCAAGGGGAATGGAGAAAAAGGAACTGAGATTAGCTTTGAGGAGAAGGGAGGAAAAAGGGGTCCTTTGCAGCAGTATTTAATTGTGGATTTTGTAGGATTTCAGAGGTTCTTAGGATGAAAACATCAGTGCAGGATTTAGATAGAGGGATAGGGCAGGAGGCCTTATAGAGACTTCAAGAGCCAACAATTTTTAGTGATAAAATTTGTTCCTTGGAGGCTCCCAAAAGTTTTATCCACCTTTGGTATAGAAAAATATTATAGGTGGCTAACAGTGGCTCCACTTGGGGATGGTGCCTTCTTGAAGGCATCAAGAATTCAGACTTGATTTCTCTGGGATGCTGACTTGTGCCTGATCCATTATTTTCTTTGGGATGCTGACCATGTGCCTGATCCTCTGGATTTCTCTTCTTTTCGCTGGATGATCTAGCTTTACCCTAGAAAGTGATATCAGTCATGAAAAAGAATGAACCTCATCAATACAATTCTCTACCTACCCAGTCCTATTGATCTAACATTTTTTCTTCATCAGAGTGCACTTGGACTAGCAAACTCTTTTCACAACATTTTATTCTTTTGAAAGCATAAAAACTAATCTAATTCTACTCCTTATTTCTCCCTGAACTCAGATTAAACAGTTGAGCTCAAATTCTTCTCTACCTAATCTATTGTCTGTTGGGATTAAGCTGTCCAACCAACTTTCATTCTCTAAATTCTAAAACAGAAATTCAAAAGCATTCAAGTCAAGATTAAGTTGTTTGACTTGCTGTGATCTATGGCATAAAAACAAGCTACACATAGATTACTATTTGCAAAAAAACTAAAATCAAAATAGAAGGCTTAAGATCTGAAAGTTTAAGCACTGCCTTCTCTTTGCTTCACAGCTCCGTTTTGATTTTCGTGTTGAGCTGTCTTTGATTTTCTTCTAGTTCAGGTTTTGAGCTGATTAGAACCAGGTTCTCACATCTCTTGACTCAATGTTTGAAGCAGATTTGAGTCACTCTCTTTTTGGATACTTTGGTTCAGATTTTGATTTTATTTGAACCTTCATTCTCTATCCTAATCTATCTACTGATAAGCCAAGATTAAACAGTTTGGCAAATCGAATTCACTATCCTATCAGCAGAAAAATTTAAAGCTAATTAGTCAAGATTAAACAGTTTGATTAACTAGAAGTGTGTTTTGAGGAGTGGCATTTGAACTTGCACACTTTCAGATTTATTTCTCTTTTTGACATGGGGCCCTGCCTTTCTTGTTTTTTGTACTGCCCTCTTTTCATTTTTTCTTTGTTTTTGTATTTTTTGATTTTTCATAACTTTAAATGCAATGGTGGATGGAGTATTCATAATGGAAAAAGGTAAAAAGGCTTCAAAACATAAAAATGGATAAGGAGAAGTAATGTTTAAGCATCCTTCCATTGATAGGACCCCCAAACAATATTGTTCCATCCAGCTCCTGTAAGAAAAATGCATTAGTACCAGCAACTGAATGAATAGAGTAAGGGCCAAGCCATAGATTGTCAAATTTTCCATGCTTGCCCCTTTCTTCCCTCCTTGAGTCCCACTTTAAAACTTTTTCCCCAATCTTGAAACTGCTAGCCTTGGTTCTTCTATCAAATATCTTCTTGATACTGTCTTGTTTCTGCAATTCTTTGTTATACACTTCTTCTCTGATTTGCTGAAGATGAATCGTCTGATTTATTCTCCTGGTCATGTCATTTTCTTCATTCTGCAATTCTTGGATCAACTTCATAACTAGTACGCCAAGGATGTTTGGAAAAATTTCATTTGTACCATACACAAGCTGAAAAGGTGGCATATCAATATATTTCTTCAAAGTTAATCTGTCAGCCCAAAGTGCATGGATCAACTTTGTGTGCCAAGACCTTTTATTGTCCTCCAACGGTTTCTTGATTATGTTCACTAGGCTCTTGTTTGAGGATTCAGCAAGTCCATTACCCTGAGGGTAATAGGTCGTGGAATGCCCCAATGTTATCTGATATCTATGACAGAAGTCAACCATTTTATTTGATCCAAATGCTGCTGCATTATCTGTGATGATCTTGGTAGGACAGCCAAATCTGGAGAGAATGTTAGTCTCCATGAATTTTATGATAACTAAATCATTGGCCTGCCTACAAGGGATGGCTTCTATCCACTTAGTGAAATAGTCTGTGGTTTTAAGGATCCATCTATGTTGGGCAGAAGATGGAGGGTGAATTTCACCTATGAAGTCGAGTCCCCACGTTGAAAAGGAGCCTCAAGAGTGATGGGATGTAGAGGAAGGGGTAGCAGTTTTCTTTTGCCCTCGAATAGTTGGCATTTATGGCAAGTAGTGGTCATCTTGTGTACATTAGGAAAAAGAGTAGGCCAATAGAAACCAGCCCTCAAAATTTTGTTGGTTGTTGCCTTCCAGTATAAACGACCTCCACACTCTCCTTCATGGAATTCCTGCTTAACCTTTTCTGCATCAAACTCAGGCAAACATTTAAGCAATATACCACTTGCATTTTTCCAGTAAAAACATTTATCAATAATGCAATAGTTTACAACTTTTAACTTTAGGAATCTTGCCTTTGTTTTTGTCAAACCGGGAGGTGTGTTTAAATTGAGCAACACATAGACAATATCGACATACCAAGGAGAATTCGTAAAATGTTCCTCAACAATAGGAGTGGAGAATTCTTCTTGGTCATCTAAAGCATTAATCATGTGAATATCAAGAACTTCACAATTTGATTCAACCATTAATCTAGCAAGACCTTGGCCTTTGATGAGCTTAGTGGGTTTTATCTCTAAATCATATTCAAGAATGATAGCAATCCACTTACCTCTCTTACCATCTGGATCCTGTGTTAAAATGTCTTTAACAACTGAATTTGGGATAAAGGCAATAATGTGTGAGTGAAGGATGTATACTCTGAAGTCTTTTAAAGCCTTTACCAAAGCAAAAGCTTGCTTCTCCATAATGTTATACTTCAAAGAGGCATCCCTCAATGCCTTACTAAAGAATGCAATAGGCTGCTCTTGTCCTTGTGGATTTTTCTGTAAAAGGACAGCATCTATGGTATGTTCTGATGCAAATGAGAAGATATAAAAATCCTTTGAAAAATCAGGACTTATCAGAACCGGTGTTTTGGTTAACGCTTGTTTCACCAGCTCAAAGGATGTCTTTGCTTCCAAGGTCCATTTTACCCCTTGCTCCTTCTTTAACATGTTTGTGATATTCCTAAGGAGCTCAGCTAAATTAGGGATGAACCTTCTCAAAAATTTTATCTTTCCAATGAAAGACAGCAAATCTTTTATGTTTCGAGGATGAGAGATTTGCAATATGGCCTCAATCCTCTTTGGATCTATCTTTATACCCTCTTCTGAAATAATGTGTCCAAGAAGTTTACCTTATTTGAGACCAAATAGAGTCTTCTTAGGGTTTAAAGATATTCCAAACCTTCTGCATTTCTTGAAAACTTTCCTCAAATGTTATAAGTGCTCTTCATCTGTTTTTGAAAACACAGTGACATCATCTAGATAGATAATGATGAAGAAGCCCAATTCTTCCGAGAATGCTATGTCCATGGCTCTCTGAAAGGTTGCTCCAGCATTCATTAGACCGAAAGGCATTTTCACATACATGAAAGTGCCCCATGGTGTGGTAAAAGCTGTCTTTAATTGATCAACAGGGTGAACTAAGATCTGATTATACCCTGAATAGCCATCCAGCAAAGAAATTATTCTAGACCCTACCACCCTTTGTAAAATATGATCCATTTTTGGTAAAGGGTAGTTGTCTTTCAATGAAGCTTTGTTTAAATCTCTAAAGTCTATAAAAAGCCTGATTTCTCCAGTTTTATTCCTAACAGACACCAGATTAGATACCCACTCAGAAAATCTAATAGGGACAATAATACCAGCATCAAAAATTTTCATGATTTCCTTCTTAACCAAAGGCAACTATACAGGGTTTATTCTGCGCAGTTTCTGTTTGAATGGTTTTTGGTTTTCTTTAAGAGGGATTTTGTGCTGTATTATTTCAGTGTCATAGGACTTAAGATCTTCGTAACTCCATGCAAAAACATCAGAAAATTCTTTGAACAACGCTATATATTTGAGTTTAATGTGAGCTGGAAAAGTTTTGGACAGTTTGATCATTTTCAGTTTCTCTTCACTGCCAATATTGCACTCCTCTACCTCAGTCTCTACAGGCTCCAGTTTAGGTTTTTTGGCCACATCATTAAGATCAAACAACTCTTCGAAAGGTGCTAGACCAGGGGGCAAACTTTCATCTTTAGAATGCAGAGTTTCTAATTCTTCTGTTTCTGATTCTGCACTCAATTTTGTTTTGTTTCTAAGTTTTCTAGACAATAGGTTAATATTGAAAGGTTCAGGAGACGATTCTTCTTCACCAAGAAATTTTTCTTTGCTGCAGTCTGTATCATAATCTGAGTCCGAACTATGCAGTTCGAATTCATTTTTGAATTGCATGAAGTCTTCTATTTGTTTGTCATTTTCAAACACTTGCCAATATTTTTTGTTATCAGGCACTGCTGGTCTAAATTTTATCGGAGTTGTGTTGTCTCGAGTTTCATATGGCATTAGACATGTCCTGGCCGCAAAAGCTAAATTGTGGGCTGTAATGTTTCTTTTCCTTGGGACAAAACTCAGGTTGGCCTCCTCAAATGTTTTCAAAAGGTCCATGACATCATTCCGATAGGCTCTAAGTCTGGGATGATTTGCATTATACTCCCCATTGACTTGCCTAATGATTAACCCAGAATCCCCATACACGTTAATTCTTCTGGCTCCTAGTTTCTTCAAAAGATGCAAGCCTAAGAGAAGGGATTCATATTCTACTATGTTGTTGGAACACTGAAATTTTAATTTACATGAAATACATTCTGTATGATGGCTTTCAGTGTTAGTAATCCAGACCCCTGCACCAGCATTATTTCTAGTGCATGACCCATCAAAATACATGTTCCAAAGAGGATTGTTCTTAGTTTGATTTGTTTGGTGAATGTCCTCTGTATGATTTGATTCCTCAAGTTTTTCAATATGTTGAGAGGTGTTTTCTCTGCTGTCAAAATTTAACAGCAATGGACCAATGACTTGTAAATCAAGACTTGCGTTTTGTTTGCCAAATTTTTCCAGTGCAGCAAACTGTTTTGACACTTTAGTGTCGTGTTCTTCTCCCTCCGTATCAGCCATTAATTCTGTTAAAGCGATTTGTTTGGTAAGCGTTTCATCATTAAACATGATAAAAGAATCAAGGCTCGTATTTACAGCATATAGAGGAGAGTTTTGAGGCCTGTCTTGACTTGTAACTATGTATTGCATGTGGGACTCCCTGTAAAGTCTTCTAGTCTGATTGAAAACAGGGATAGTCGCATAGGTCATGTCCATTTTCATGGTCCCCTGTAACTTAGCCCCCCAAGATCTTGATAAGAGCATTCTATATTTTGGGGGAACATCAGCCACAACAATATCCATAACTAAACACTTGGTTTGGATCTGGGCTAAGTTAACACATAGGTCTTTGATCAAGCCTAGACATTTTACCCTGCTTGAATCAAAGGAGTAGAGATCTTTATAAGGTCTGGTAATTTCAAGACCCAGGCTCTCCATTACTGCTTTCGGCATTAAATTATGAGAAGCCCCGGAGTCATGCATAGCATTGTGCAAAATCTTGTCATGGATGTTTAAGCTCACGTAAAAAGGAGGGACAGGACCCTCTTGAAACTTACCTTCAATATTTGGACCAAAAATGAGCTCTGGTTGGTCATCATTGAGATTGAGAGTGTCCTCGTTCTCTTGTAATTCTAAGGCCTTCAAAATTTGATTCCTATATACATGTTGGGCAGCTAACTCGGTTAAGGGAACAGAGATTTTAATCTTGGAAATTTCCTGTTCCAGGCTAAAAGGAATTTGATTCTTTGAAGTGCTGGTTTCAGCCTTGTTAGCTGTCACTTTATCAGCAAAAACAGATTGCTGATTTTTTTTATTTACACTTGACATAACGGTTGTAATAGGAGTACTAGCTGAAGTGTTAGTACTGCTAGAGTCTGCACTCTGTTTTTCAGTGTTTTGAGTGCCTTTCTCTTTACCTTTATCAAAATTTACGGCCACCATTTTTTCCTTGTGTTTGACAGTTTTAGGCTTGGTTGACGTGCTGTTTTGTGAAGATTTTTCAGAGGTTTTGGTGTTGGGGGCTTGTTGATTAGTCTTGCTTCTAAGGTCATATTCCCTTTGAGTTTCTATGATGACATTTTCCATGTCTTGATAATGATTTTCATCATCATCTCTTTTGTCATCATACGGTGTATATAGACCTTGTTTTTTATCATAATGAATCTCAAAATCATCATCATCGACCTCCAGCATGTTGATAGCACCTTCCTCTATTATTTCATCTGTTTCCTCAACCTCACTTATATAGTTCTGATTAAAGGGAGGAGTGATTTGTTGATCATCTTCCCTAGGTCTGTTTGGAGGTTGGTTCATTCTAACAATCTGATTCTGGTTTTGGTTTCTGTTTTGAGGAGCAGTTTGATTTTGACTTGCTTGTGCTCTTTTAATTATGCTCATCTCTTTCATCATCTCTTCCATCATCCTTTCCATCTTTGAGTTGGAAGTAGAAGGTGTGGACTCCTCTCTAAAAGATACTCTCTTCTCGCTCTTCATTCTTGCTCTTTTCTCCATCAAGTTCACTTCCACAGAAAGAGCACCCCTTTGCATGTCTTCAAGAGATGCAAAATCTCTCTCTCTCAATGAATAGGTCATGTTAGCGTCAAAACCTTTGGGAAATTTTTTTAAAGCTGAATCTTGTGGAGGCTTTAGTTCTGGGGAAAGTGCGTTGTATACACTGTTGAATCTTGTGCAATAGGCTTGCACACTTTCCCCTGGGTTCCTATGGAGATTGTTGTAATCAGCAAGAACTTGGAGAGGGTTCTTCCTTACTTCCCACTTGTTTAAGAATGTCTGATGGAAACCTTGGAGATCATTGATACTATGGGGGTTTAAGCCTTTAAACCATTTTCTTACTTCTCCCCCCAAACTTTGAGCAAACAGTCTAATCTTGACAGAATCATCATCAATTTCGTTTCTGTCAAAGTAGTCATTCATCTTATCCACATGTTGTGACGCAGTTACAACATTGTTAGCATCATACAATGGGATTTTGGACTGATAGTCCTGTGGAAGGTTGACTAGTGGTATAGGAAGGGCTAAGGGAGCATACCATGCTGCCATGATATGTGGTGGGGGTGGGTTTAAAAGGGGTGGATTAACAAGAGGAGGTGTGGACTGAAGTGGAGTGTTTTGAACAGTGGATGAAGGATGAACCGAAGTGGATGGAGCAGCAGTAGATTGTTGAGCTGATCTTGGATGAGAGACACCTAAGTTAAGAAGAAAATGTAAATCAGGAGGTGTTGTTTCTCTTCTCCCAAGATGTTTACTTGTTTCAGGAGATGATAGTGAAGACTCAGAATCTAGCTGATCTAAATCACCAAATGACCTAGTCCTAAAGGGATTAAATAAGTCAGCTTGTGATTGTTGTAGAGCTGAAAGATTTTCAGGGACTGATTTAGCTCTTAGGGGTGATCTGAAAATAGCTGAAGATTCTATCTTAGGATACTTCCTAAGGATTGTTTCTGGGTTATCAACTATCTTAGGTGGATCAGGGTCAGGATGGGCTCTGGTGTGAATCTTCCTAGGAGCCACTATGCTATGTTTTTAGACCCAAATAAAACAGAAAATTTCAACCAGATATGACAATATTTGAGAGGTTAACTAATCTGCTTTGACAATTTTAATCCTACAGTCCTCTAACTAGATTTGAATGATGTTATAATAATAAGGGTTCTTCCCAGTGGAGTCTTAAGGTCTGTTCAGGATCGTGGAGTCGCCAGGTGGAAGGTTTTTAGAATGTTTTCAAAGAGATACACTGTCCACCACAGTGCTTGTGAAACATCCTTTTTCAAGGATATCCTGAAACACAACAAACTCTAACGAGAGGTTGACTGGGAGGGCATTCACCAGATATGTCACCTCTAAAAGAGGATGAGATCTGGAGGCTACCTGGCCCTTTCCAGACTATGTATAAGAGTATAAGGTAAAACATAATCAAATGGTAAGTGAATATGTAAGAGTAAGTGTTTTACTACCAATCTGAACTGTTTTTGGTATTTTTTGAGTTATTTCTTATTTGTGTGGTTTCTAAGAATGTCCTAACTTTGTTTCAAAACTTAGCTACGGTTGTGAGACAAAGACAGTCTACTCTTATGGCTAAGCTAGTTGTTCTTTCAAGGTTAGATGAGGACTTATCAGAATCCTAGGGTTGACCTAGATTGTCACTGATTCAAACAAGTTTCATCATGATTACCATTTCTTGGTAGTGCTTGAAAAGGCTGCTTTTTACTCACGATGTCTTATGAAGATTCTGGGTTTGAGTTCCCCAGCAGAGTCGCCAGAAATGTTGCTGGTGGCTCTAGCTGGTTAATAAATTTGATGCTCTATGAACCAAATCTGTAATATCGTATGGTTAGCTTTGAATGAAAATGATTCAGGGTTTCCCCAGTGGAGTCGCCAGAAATGTTAGGTCTCTGTAATAAGCAAGATTGGCAAAAGTCTGATCACAGAGTTAACATCATTTCAACCAACTTTGGGATTCTAGGATCTAGCCCTCCTGAATCCGGAGAGGGATCTCTCCAATATGTACAAAGATGGATTTGTCTTTGAAAGCTTAAAGTAATGATATTAGGCTAGTTATGAGGTCCAAGGGTTTTGTTTTGTTTTTGGATGGTTGGGCATGATTTGCTGTTTGAGGCGGAAATATCTATATGCAAAGAGTTTCAAAGGTGAGAAGTTGCAAGCAAATAGAACAACTTTGGCTAATAGATAGATATAACGCTGGTTTTTAGTCCATTGGGCTATGGAGTCATATCTGGACTTTAATTGAACAACAACATCAAGGGTGATCCAAGGGGCAAGTCATCTATATCACAAGATCATTTAGTTTAAAGTGATGGAATGGAAACAAATAAAGTGTTGAAAGGGTGGAAACTGATAATAATTTCTCAAGGGATTTATAGTCAGTCCAAACAAGAAAAGCATCTTAAGTAACTGTTTAAAACCAACCAAGGACAGGGCTAATCATAGACTTCTTGGGCAAGTTTGTTATTAAAGCAACTTAATTGACAAACAATCCAGTAATCCACATAATTACTTTCAGAAAGTATGAAAACACATAAGAGAGACAAAGTGCAACTTAAGATTAGATAAAGTACTTTTAAACCTAGTCTGCTTTCTGTCAACACCAAGGGAAACTTTCAGAATCTGCCTTTGGAGAATAGAAACTAGGAATTAGGGCAAACCATATCTTCTCTAGTCTAACTTTTAATAGAAAATAATGGAAATCACATTCAAGAACAATGTTTAAGTAAACAGAAGGACGAGGGAACGCCAACATTCCTAACTGTTTATACTGTATTGAATCATTCTTGAATAAACAAGTTAAAGGAAAACATTAAGATAAATATTTCTCAGCCAGAGAAGGTTACTGATATACAGCAGATCCTAACCCTGTTTAAACTGTTCTTTACAGAGGAAGATGGACAATATGGCATACATAGAAAGGAAAAAATTGACAAAGAAAGAAGCACTTCACTAGTAATATAGACCGGGATCCCAAGAAACAGCTTTATATTGATGTCAAACCAGTTACAATCTTCAAATCCAATGTTTCAGTTCAGTAATCATCTTCACTATTCAGCCTAACTTATTTATCACAAGCAGAGCTCGAAGGGCCAGTGAACACTATTTACAAACAGAAGTCTCCAGCTCAATTACAATACAATGCTCAGCAATTACATAGCAACCAACCAACCCCTCACTCATCTTCTACTGAAGTATTTATAGAAGAATGAGGAGGTGAGATCTGATAAAAGATCTCAAAATCAATTAATACAGGCATTAATGTCTTCTTTGCCTTTGAGGGGCTCAACGAAGAAACTGTACATGTGTTCCGCTGTATTAATATATTTACACTTATGATTTTAGCTCGGTGGGAGCTTTGTTGACCTTTTGAGGATGTGTGTACAATTAGGGTTACTCTGCCAATATTTGTCAATAAATTCCATGGCAGAAGTAACTTCTTTGGCTGTTTTGAGGCAATATATCTGATCCTGCTCCATAAATTCGGCCCTTGATTGAGTGTTTTGAGGCAATAGGTGGCGCTGTGGTGGTTGAGGAATCAATTTGCCTCAGATATGGCAGTGGAGGCATTCGTCTGATAAAACACTTTTAGGTTTTCTGTTGAACTGTGTTTTAGGCTGGGGATTAGGCTTTTGATAAATGTCTTAGCCGTAATCCCCGCCGATTTGTCCACTAAATCTCTGCTCTGATCCATTTCTGTTTGCTACAATCTGATACTTGTTCATTGTGATTTCTTCATATTTTCCAAGTTTTACAGGGGCGCATGGTAACAAAGTCTCATGAAACCTTGTTGACAACATTATTCCACACCCTGCAGTCGATCTCTTTTGACAAATCAAAAGAACGAGAATCGTCACCCTCGTCCTTCGAGTCTTCTTTGAACATGGCGGAAAGAACCTTAAACCTGCAAAATACAAACGAAATTTAAAAAAATCTTGCGTTTATATGGAAATCCGCATCGGAAGGTGTGCGGGAGAAGCGGGTCGATTAGAGCCGTTGATCGCGCTATGATCAACGGTCGGAAGGGATTTGGAAAGTCAAAAGGAGAATATTTGGCATGGGTGATTGGAATCAGGGAATTGAATAAGAACCATCGATCTGCAGATCAGATCGACGGTGGGAACGCGATTTCCACCGCACATGGGCCCGGCTATGTCACGCGCAGTTTGATTAAACGTCGGGCGACTAACGTGAGCAACAAACGTTGGATGGGTAGGACCAGATTGGACGGCAGAGATTGATTTCGCTGGGCGACCTGGTCCGGGAGATAACGCGCGAGCGCAGAGTTTAAGCGGCAGTTTTGAAATAGTACAGAGGATGTGTGTCAAGAGGTGTGCGGAATCACTAGGCCTCGGGCCAAAACAGCCTTTCCCCGAAGAGTGGTGCGGAATAAACCGTGGTTTTGGAAAACAGCGTGGGGAAAGGCGGGGTCCAAAAGGCAAGTAGCGCTCTGCACCATCCGATCTGTGGAGCAGATCGACGGTGTAGATTATTTCAAAAATTAATATGGCAGAAGAACTTTAGAAATTAATAAAAACCCGACTTTCATAGTTTACCAAGGTTTTTGGTGTTGTCGGGCGGAGGAAATTTATTGGAAGGATAAGCGCCCGATGGTTACAGCGGTTGGTTCCGGCGCTCGGTCGCATGGAGAAAAAAGGTAGGGGGCTTAGCCTGAGGGGCTTAAGTCTAGCACATAGAAAAAATGTGTTTTCTATGGTTTTTAAGGGGAAATGAAGGTTCCGGCAAGGCCAAGAGTGAGTCTTAGACCTTTAGGAAATGGATTTAAATGGAGGAAAAGGAAGAATCATGAAGTTGAGGGGTTTCCAAGGGGAATGGAGAAAAAGGAACTGAGATTAGCTTTGAGGAGAAGGGAGGAAAAAGGGGTCCTTTGCAGCAGTGTTTAATTGTGGATTTTGTAGGATTTCAGAGGTTCTTAGGATGAAAACATCAGTGCAGGATTTAGATAGAGGGATAGGGCAGGAGGCCTTATAGAGACTTCAAGAGCCAACAATTTTTAGTGATAAAATTTGTTCCTTGGAGGCTCCCAAAAGTTTTAGCCACCTTTGGTATAGAAAAATATTATAGGTGGCTAACAAGGTGAAACCAAAATATCCTAACAAACTACTAGAGCGTGCATCAAGCAATCACTCCAGCAACAGAAAAAACATAACAGAATTGGGTAAAATCGGGATTTTTCCAACAAAACATCACTATTTAAATAGTAAAAAGAAACAAAGCAGTTAGCCTGAGAGGTCAAATTATAGAATCTTCAGAGGAGTGGTGATAAGTGGCTAAGAACAGGTGAGCGGTCCAGACTTCATCATGTAATTCCATCTGTTGTTCGGCATCCTCCACTCCCTAACTCTCATGATTTCAACTTCTCGTTGCGGAACGGTCGATTGTACTATTCATGCTGAATTATTTAGTGGGGAGCTCTTGGAGGGACTAAATAAACCGTAACCGCATGCTCTACCAAAAAATCTTACTGTATTTGAAAACCGGAAATCAGATTTCAGAGGGGGTCTTAAGTGGTAAGCGGTACTGGATAAGTGGGGTGTGAAATGATGAGAGGAAGACACATAGAGGGTTGAGTGGTAATGGATACCGCCTATTTTGGACCCCCCCCCCCCCCATTGGTAAAAGTTTGAAGGCCGGGGGGGGGGGGGGGTCTGAAATGTGTTAAGGACCGTCAGATGCATTGGGGTGAAGCGGAGGTGACAGAGAGATGCGGAGGGCTTAGCAGTGATGGGATGTATGAATACTAGATGGAAATGGCGAAAGGCATGGTGGGACCAAACCACATCGCAAGTCGCAAGCTTTAAGTTTTTGTTATAATCGAGGAGGAGGTAAACACCAAAAAATACGAAGTGCGAAGTGAGGGGGAGAGGTAAGTGACGTGGAGGGAAAGTGGGACCCGACCGCATCGCAAATCGCAAACTTTAACATGAAGTAGTAGAGATAAAATCTAAACGATGCGAAGTGTGAAGTGCAGGAAAGAGGGAAGGAAGGAGGTGACATGGAGGGTGGAGCCCACTGCATTGGCAGAGTTATAATGTGGCAAATGGTTATGCAGTATGTGTATGAGGTTTCATATTATACGACATGTATTGCAAGTGGCTAGAAGTGGAGGGGCAGAGTAGCTATGGTGGGGCCAACCACATTGCAACTTACACAAAATACTTTGCCGGCGCTTAAGCATTAAGTTATAAATTGTGTGAAATGCGATATGTGATGCGCTAAATGCTACAAAGTGCGAAGAGGAAAAAGGTAAGGAAAATGTGGAATACAAGGGTTTGCATGTGGATTTGGGTGATGTATAAAATTTGGATGGGCCCCACTTCATCGCATCAGCAAAAAACAAGGTTAGGCGTAAGTCTTAAGAGGTAAGGTTAAAAACCTGCGAGCTGTGAAGTGTGGGCAACATACAAGGCTTATATGCGCACCACAGGTGAACGGGTCCCACCTCATTGAAAATTGCATTTCGTTCATTTTAACATTTACCCTTGTGCCCATCTTGAAAAAACTTGTGATCTGCGATTTGAATCTCCGTCGTTGATCGTTTCTTAGATCTAATGGTCCTCACCACTCCCTTATTGTGGTTTGTCGACCTTATCTCTTTGGGTGCACCCGATCATTTCTTATTTTTTCGTGGAAAACTTGTCCTGCGTTCATGAGTTGACCTGTTTTAGCATTCATGACTCAACCCAATCTCGTTCAGGACTCTGCCCTGTGTTTTCCTTATAGGGACCACTTGTCCATGTTATGTGAGGTCGCATGCCAACATTGGCTCCATCTAGTGACAACGTGTTGTTCTAAGTGCGTTGAGAACATGCAGACCTTAATTCATGTTCCTTATTGGGCTCATGGAGTTGCAAATGCATTTTGTAAGCTTGAATCGAAACTACAACTAAGTTGTGCACTGCCACCTATCAAAAAAGAAATCACTACCACACCCTGAAAATCTTGAATGTTGAAATATGAATTATGTTGAAGCTGGAAAGATGCTCATAGTACTGAGCTTATTGGCACTTCTACCTACACCTAGTATGATAAAAAATTATCCCATTAAATAATAATCAGACTTCCAATGTAACCAGTCAAGAAAATGAGTGCTTAACTGAAATTGGCATCCCATTCCTATAGGTTGAGAAATGGGTTTAAAATGTGGCAACTTATCTCTTCCACTAAATTTCGTAGCTCCATTGATGAACCTGGAAAATTCTTCCTTCCCTGATGGCTGCAATATACTTCCCAAAGAATCATGGTAAACATGCAACATGAGTTTTTCTGAAGGATTTGTAACAAGAAAACAAACCTCATTCCAAATTGCTGCTTTTCTTGTGCGTTGCCACTGATTATCTTCATGCAACAAGGATGACTATTGTTTCCTCTCCTTTTCCATTATAATCAAGTGATTTTTGTTCTCTTCGTCATTTCCTTTGTCATACGAAGGCTTGCAGGGGAGCTGCAAACTCTCCATCATCTCAGGTAAAGGATCTCGGTTAATAACAAAATATTGTGTTTTCTCAACATCCCATGAATAACTTAATGATGAAGAACTTTTATGAAGGTCTGCACACTCAGAAATAATATTTGAGTGATCTTCAATCAGAAAACCTAATTTGTCTTCTTTTGGTAAGATTTCTTTGCTTTCAATGGGCACACTTGATCGGTGTTCAATCTCTGAATACAACACTACTAGCTGAAGGTGCTCTTGTGGATCTAGACAATTAAGCTCTACTACCTCTATTTCTGGATCACTAGACTATTGTTGATTTTTAGTGTTGTCCTCTGGGAAATACTTCAGCTCTTCCCCTTCTTTAGGGAAGGTAATCTCACCTCCATCTTCTTCAACATAGACTAGAAACTGGTTTTCTACATTCGGTCCAGAAAACACCATGGGTTGTTCTTCTTGGAGATTGAAGGGCATGGGCCCTTTTTCTGTAATGGCTTCTTCAAACTGCTCTTTATGAGGTTCAGGTGGTTTCAAGGGTATATGTAGGCTTCTTATCCTTGGGAGGATCAGCTCCTTGCTTTGTGGAAGTGGATGCAGTGACCTCATGAGGGGCTGACTCTTCTAACAACTTCTCGCCTTTACTAGCGGGGCTAGGATGGGTTTGTTCTCTTGTTATCATCTCTTCATTTTGTTCTTGCCCTTGGGTTCTCTTTCTGGAGGACCTGAGGTCATACTTCTTGTGGAGTTGAGCCTGAATGAAATCCACGAACTTCCTGCAGTAACTGTCAATCTCTTAATCCTATGTGTTATCACCAAAATCGTACCTGATTGGCTGCTAATCAGACAACTTCAATGTAAATATTTCAAACCATCTTTGGATTGAAGCTTAGCCTCTTTAGTCTGAGAGGGCTCTCTCAAGGGTTAATGATATGGAATAAATATATAGATAGATGGCTAACTCTATGAATTATGTCTTGGTTTTGTATATTTGTAGGTTGAAAATATGAAGGCTTGCTACCATTTGGCTATGGGGTCAGTGACAGGGATAAAGATGACAAAGGCTCTCCTTGTGGAAGCTGAGGCTTGTATATACTTCAATGAAAGAATAACACATTCAGGAAAATCCCAATAACTTGAGGCTCAAAGGAAGTCAGAGCATGTAGCACATGAATTCTGAGTAATGAGACATCAAGGTATTGAAAGCAAAAATATTGAAAGAGATTTCACCATAGCTTAATACTTAAAGGAATTCAGAGCATGAAAAATCATGAATTCTGAGTAATAAGCACTTAAACTATGGAAGAAAAACATTTCAAAATATAGGACATAAACTCATTGAAATACACTAAGAATCTCAAGTGAAAGGAAAGTGGTATTGCTACTATATATATCAAAAAATCCAAAGCTTTACAAAAGTAGTCTGTTGAGATAACATTTCCCAACCTGTAGGCTGAAAATAATATCAATATGTAGTCATTGAGCTTATGGAGTAAAACTTTCAATGATCCAGTGAGTTTACTTGACATGGAAGTTGAGGAAAGTCATAGTTTTTAGTAGTAGGACACACACACATGAGACATGGAAATACACATTCAATTCACTTGTAAAGGAATTTAGAGCATCACAAGGATGAATTATGAGTAATATAAATGAAAACCACTACAAGAGAGAGATAAATAAAAGGTAAATATAGAACAATTAAGCACCAAAAAATCCTTCAGAATCTCAAGTTGGCCAAGTAATCCATCTATGTATTGCTAAAACAGTCATTTTACAATAAGCTGCAATTTTTCCAATAAGTCTCCAACCCTTAACAAATTCAACCCCATGGCCTTTAATAGACATGTTACCACATCATATGATCTGCCTCTAGGCTAGATACCTCTAATTTATGTCCACTGACACCTTGCATAACCATAAAACATAAAATCTATGACAAACATACACCTCTCCTACTTGACAGTCCTATTTCAAAAAGGACTCAAAATACTTATTACTATCTTTAACAACCTTATCCTAATAACCTTGAAATTACATAATTGACAAGTATGTTGTCACATGGTCGAATTTAAATGATGGGATTCATCACTTTATGATCACTAAACTGGCCTCCTTAAAACTAGGAAACAATACCCTGTTTTTGGGCAAATGGTCTTCTTCTTCTTTAAACACTTAGGATGTCTTTTAATCTTCAATTTGTGGTCCTTGAGTGTTAAATAATTGCTTGACATGATCTTTAATTCTTCCATAACTTCCATTTTTCCAAAAACCACTCCAAAACCTGCTAAAAATGCTGAAAGACAGTGCGCTACGAAAGTAAGGCAGTTTCATAGCGTACTTTCATAGCACTGCAAAACAAGCCTTTATCCTCAAAATTTTTAGCTCTTTTGAATAAGGTTAATTATCCTTCAACGCATCTTTCATAGCAACTTCAGCTCTTAACTCAGCCTTTAACACCTTTAATATTGATCAAAAGAAGCAAAAAAGGCAGCTACACCAGTTTCATAGTGCTTTTCTGCTTTTTTACACTGAATGCGCTACGAAATTGCTGAGTATGCAGATTTTTCATAATTTTCCAAGTGAAAACTGTAGTTTTCTCAAAAACTCAAAATATACCTGTCTTCATCATCTACAAACCATACCAACTGTAAACCCACTTCATTCTAGCTTCCTTGAGACATTTCTTGCAGATTTCTCCTATTTTTTTCCTGAAAAATAGGTCTTGGGACAAAACCTATATCTCCTAATTCATGATGTAGTTTGAGAAACCGAAGGAAATTTTTTAGGCCATTATGTCTTTAATAAAAACCTATCTTGGTTTTTTGAAACACATCTCCTTCTGTCCAGAAACCGCCTTTGAAAAACATGTCTAAAACAGGAAAACTCTGTTTTCTGAAAATAGGGCTTCAAAGAAAGCCTTGTATCTCCCAACTGATAACACCTATGAGAAAAGTGAGAGAGGTTTTTCTTATTTAATATGTTTTTGAAAGTAACCTCTCTAATTTTCTTAGATTACCTTTACGTTTGCTTAGAAACCTCCTTTGAAGTTGACTTCTCAAAACCAGAAAACAGAGTTTTGCTTCATATTTCGTTATGAAACTTTCAGTAGTTTCGTAGCGCTTTCTGCCTTTTTAAAACTGAATGCACTGCAAAAGTAGGAATTATTGGCTTATTAGGCATTTTTGGCACAAAAACTGCGGGAAATGAAATGATTCCTAAAATGATGAATAATTTGACATGAAGGACTTTTAAAAATGAGTTTGTTTAAACCTTAGGGTAGGATCAAACTATAAAAAATTTAATGCTTCCCTTGGTGTTGTAGAGGTAAATCCCCTCTGCGGATAGAGGCAATCCCTACTAGCCCAGATCGGGTCTAGCAACAATCGTATCACGCTAAGGTGCAAGTTCCTAATTGCAATAAACCAAATGGCGAAGAAGGCTTACCTTGAATCCAACGTTGTTGTTCGTAGAGAAGATAATGCTCCCGTTTCCTTGCTCCAGCGGATCACAATCCTCCCGCTTGTCGTGATCGAACACCTGCACACATAAGAAACATGACAAACACAAGCATAAAACCCAATACATGCAATTATGTATCAGTCAGAGAAGACATAACTCATGATCATAATGAAAAATACGGGTGGAATCATAACCAATAGTCGCTTATCATTAATTAATACAAAGGAAAATACAACCTGGATCTGACGCTGAATCTTCCTTTGGCGAGTCATCAGCGGAATACGTCTCAGTAAAGCTTGTCGGGAATGGGAGAAGCCTCTCTCTTCAATCGTCAATCTCCTTGCTACTAATTTGGCTCTATGAGGACTATCAAGGCTCTTGCAGCATTCCTTAGGCTATGAAGGCTCTTGGAGATTAGCTTGAAAAGGAAAATGGCAAGCTTATATAGATGGTGGAAGGGGAGTTGGGATCCATACAATCATGGGATTGGCCATATCCTCAAGGAAGCTTCCATGAGAGGTGGAAAACCACTTCCTCTACATGGAGATCCGGAGCCAACCTCTCAACTCAAATTAGAGACCAGTTTAGGAATTGGTTGGAGTCAATCTTCTGCCATTTATTTTTAAAAAACACTCCTTATTAAGCCTAGCGCGAGTGTGACTCTAGGACAAAGCGCTAGTTGGCGTGCCCTCTTTGGAGGATTTCCCCCATTGGCACGGGTATAACACTGACGAGTCGCACCAAGGATAAAAAGGCTATTTTTAGGTTTTTTCACAAGGATTTGTCTTCAGGGAAATGAATGTCCATGTCCAGGGGAATGCCATGAAAGTGTTTTTAGGTCATGCCATTGTTCACAGGTCATGGAATAAGCCCTCCAATGTGCGGGATGGGAAATTGCAGGGACGGTGACAAATTTTTGTGTAACAGATGCCCCCTAAAGCATGAGGCCCGAAAGAGAGAGAGGGGTGAAATGCTTTACGAGAACGCGTCCAACTGAAAACACTGCCGTCAGAAAACCTACATAGAGAAGTACAACTGATATCTCAAATACATGATATATGTGGTATGGGCGCAGCCATCCATAACAGAGCATACAATAATCCAGATGCAAGGTATGGACGCAACCATCCAATAAGGATCGATAAATAGACTCAGGTATGGTTGCAACCATCCAATGAAAGAGTCATGTAACCAATCATAATAATCCACAAAATCGCAACCTGGACTCTAACAGACAAAATCCAAGGTCTTGCGCTCCATCTCGACCCGAACAAAGTACAAGTTCAAGCATGCGAATAAATGAGCTGAAGTCGAACATGCAAGAACATCGTCTGATTACCAGCCAATGATGAAAGTTGATAACAGACGTGAGAGGTACCACCAATAATGACAATGGCCCTCAAGGTACTATAGGTACAATCTACAGCATGTGAATCAATGATTTGGCATTGAAAACCCGTAGAATCACTCGATCGGAGGCCAATGATGAAAACCTCACGTCGAACGCGAAGAGCCTACCATTTAAGGCATGCAGGCTCCAAGGTACCAGAAGGGAGTCTCTAGATCAACTTCCTGGATAATAAGCTGAAGTCGACAGGAAGTGACCTTGATCGAAGGTGTGCCATAGTGTTTCCCACATCATCAACACGAGATATAGGAACATAATGTCTTTGTGACTCAGGATCAGATGAGAATTAGAGGAATGTTGAAACTTGCAGAGGTCAACTTCTCTTGAACATATGGTGGCACGATAGTGAGTTTGGCAGTATTTTACATCAAAAGATCAGAGGTCATGATGACGAGGAATAGAGTAGATGAGAGGTCAAAAAGGATCACCCAAACCCATGGAGGCAAGTGGAAAATGAGATGAGATGTCCCCAACCTGACACGAATGCAAACAAGTGCCATGTTCAAGAGCGACATACTACTGACACGACAATGATACTGGTTCCGATGATAACGATGAGGTTTTCACAGCGGTTCCTCGGGAATGGGTAAAACAACCAAGTGAAGGCATATGATCGTCCAAGTAGATAGTGATGATGGAGTGAGAAAACCAAGGCTCATCTGGCAAAAACAGGCTGATAAAATGACAATCACAAGAGGTGAAATGGGGAAGGTTTCATTTTTACACAAGCTTGAAATCAGGAAACTCTGCTTGAAGTTGGTTTCATTTTTACACAAGCTTGAAACAAAGATAAACTATGCTTGAAACCGGTTTCATTTTTACACAAGCTTTGAAATAGAAACAAACTATGCTTGAAAAAGTAAGCATGCCCCCAGCATGGTGACTCAATTCGAGGTACATGCCCCCCAAGCTTCAGTCCATGCACCTAAGTAAATATATGGAGGGAGTGAAGGTTCAAGTTACGAGATCTAAGAAAGACTCGACTGGGATTTTAAGAGATCTAATCAAAGACTCGAATTGAAAAATAACGTGTTTCATTATTTTAACGAGGTTGACACATTAAAAGAACTATCCTCAGGACACCTTGTTTCATGGTTTAAGGAGCTTGGCACAAGATAAGGAACTCTGCTCTGACAACCTTGTTTCATTTTTTAAGGAGCTTGACACAAGACTAGGAACTCTGCTCCGAAGAGCTTGTTTCATTTTTTAAGGAGCTTGACACAAGAAAACGAACTCTGCTCCGAACAACTTGTTTCATTTTTTAAGGAGCTTGACACAAGACAATGAACCCTGCTCCAGTGACCTCATCATAATGAACAAGAAGTCATCGATTCCAAGAGTTCCACTCCCGATGGAAGGAAAACATCCTGGAAGTCAGGACCCAATGCCCCCAGCACCTTATGCACGACGACATCATCACTGAGCATAGGCATGGGGTAGGTAGCCACATAGTTGACCTACGGTGGGGCAGATACAACGGGTGGATAAAAACCAGGAAGGGGTGATGGTGGGCCAGCTGCCACATCAGGACCAAAGAACGAAAGCTGATCAATGGTCACGATTCGTCCTTCATGTGGAAAGCATACCACATGAAAAAGGGAGGAGACAAGCACTCCCATGGCATAGGTGTAATCGTGCCCCCAAAGCAAATTGAAATCCAAGGGGCCTGGAACAACCATCACGTCCATATGGACAGTTTTACCTCCCAAAGTAACAGGTAACCTTGGAAGGATCCCTAACGGTTCACTCGTTCTTCTGTTAAATGCCAACAAATTCTGCGTAACAGGTGCAAGCGGTGGCGAGCCAAAAGCTTGCCAAGTAGTTGAGGATAGAACACTAACAGACGTGCCTTCGTCTATAATGGTGCTGGGTACGACCAAACCAAAAGCCTGTACTGTGATCTCGAAAGGCACATAAGACAGAAGGCGGTATCCTGTAAATCGATTCCAATCAAAGGAAGCAACTAAACTACTCGGAGGGGCTACCATCGAACTGAGATGGTCTTCCCCTGGTGTTACGGAGGAAGAAGGAGCATCCTCCACGACCTCCATCTCGAAGGCGGGAGGAGTATCCTCTGGGACCTCCATCACGAGAGGCGGAGGAGAAACTTCTTGAGATATAGGGACAAGAGAATATTTCTCCAAGTCCATAGAATCTGAAGAAACGTGAAGAACCCGAGGGATGTGAGGTCCACTTTCAACGGAAAAGGCCTGGTGCACCGCAGACGGGGCCAGTTCAACCGATCCCACGACCAATGGTTGGTCAGGGATGGATTCCTGAATTTGAATTTCTGGGGGAGCGGGATTGACCAAGGATGTCTCTTGACCAATCATAGGATCAACTGGTGGAGGACTCAAAGAAAGCCGTTTATAATCAGCCGAGAGGCATGGTGTAGAGATAATTGAGTTGTCCAAAACTCTCTTGGCTTCATCCATATACGGACAAAGGTGAATGGCATGGTGCCCTTCACACAACTTATATGGATTGGCAAGCTTACCTTGTTTCTTAAGAGCCTGACCAACACCAGTTGAAGGCATGCCCCCAACCTGACTCCCGGAAGCCATAGGCAACGGCGGGCGACCGTTGGACCATAGTTCAAGCACCTTGGTAATGCCAAGGCAATCTTGAAGAAGATGGTCTCCTGTGCACAACATGCAAGGGAACTTGACTTTCCGTGGAGGGTTGGAAGGTTCATCAAGATGAGGTGCTTTAGAAGTAGTAGCTGCAGAGCTAACCTCTCCTTTATCTAACTTCTTCTTCTTTGTCTTCTTCTTCTTCTTCTTAGCCACTGGGTTACTCGAATCCAGACTTTCACTAGGCGAAGTAGAAGAGGACGACGCAAAAACATGTGAAGAAGGGGAGAGGTCCACCTTGGAATCAACATGATGTTGTTCAGGTGGAGGAATTGATTGACCAGTAGCTGAGACATTCGGAACCACAGAGGTTGGAAACAACCAAACAGGCAACCCAACAGTTAACCTAGGAAGGGACAACGTTGCCATATAAGGAGCACCAACATTTCCAAAAGGAGGAAAAGGACCCAGATTTCCATCAGAGGGGATTCCTTGGTTGGTGAACTCCAGAAAAGTTGCCATCAACAACTCAAAACCGCACACGGGCTAAGAACCAAGGCACACAATCAAACGGCCAACAAGCAAATTCTAACAGGGCGTGTGATCGCAGGTGATTTATTTTACCACATTGAAACTTAGAAACTTCACCGTTTCATGCTTTAAGAGTCGAGAAATGGATGAAAGATGACTATCTCTTTCAGTTTTGAAGCAAGCGTGAAAGGACAAGCGCTTGGTGATCTTTTCAAATTTAAGGAGTCAGATAAGATCAAAATGACTTCTCAGGAATGCTAGGCAAAGGGTGTACCAAATAACCGTGAACTGCAATATACACCTTGGTTTCAAAATGAAGGATAAATCAACCAAGGACTTAACGTACGTGCAGGAAATCTCCACGAATGTTGTGTCCGGTGTATCACGGGTATAGGGCGGAAGACTCGGCTTCCTATGGATAAAGGATAGAAACCTAGTGGGGTCTCCCTTTATATACACGACGGTACGGGGAGCACAAGTCCGTACTAGTGCTGTCTAAAGCCAAGAGGAAAATGACAGCTACTAGGTTTAACGACGCCGGAACACATCTCTAGCCTAGACCTCAAAATATTTCGTTAATGTTTCAATGTTACCTTAGTGTAAATTGAATAAATTTTAACGTTAATCTCTAATTATGTTTCAGTTTTCAGGCCCTACCGAATGTCATCTGACAATCTCCTATATGCAGCTATATGAGAAAATAAAACTTTTAATTCGATGAATGCTATCTAGTTTAGGGAAGAGCTTCAAATAATGATGCAACAAACAACAACACTGCAAACGAAAACTTTCCAAACTAGATGACTTTCACTATCTGAAAGTAATTTCAAACATTCAACGATGTGAATAATGCAATGTAATCTATGCAAAATCCTCTTTTTCGAAAACTATGCAATTGTAATCTATGCACAATTTCCTTTTCCTTTTCAAATTATAAGAATGCACTCAATGCATTTTTCGATGAAATGAGAATCTACTTAATGCATGCTTCTAATAAAAGAGAATGCAATCAAAGTGATTTCTAGTTTTCAATCATTAAACAATGTGATCTAAGTTCAATGATGAATCTCAAAAAATACTTTTCAATGCAATGTGATCTAATGCATGAAAAGAAAACTATGAGACGAAAACTAAAAGAACGCAAATCTTCTTAATGAAGGATGAATGCAAAAGAGATGTAAACAAACACTAAGAATGCAATCGTTGTTTCAAACACTTTATCACGAAATCCCTCAAAAGGCGACAAGACATATGAGGTCAAACACAAAGAGGACTTCCAAAGCAAGAGATCAAAACAAGGCATTCATTCCCTTTTACGTCAAACAATCATGGAAATAAGACATTTCAAACAATGAGAAATGTAATCTATGCTCATACAGTGAAAATGCCGAAAGGGAAAGACACACTGGTGAAGGAACTAGGGAAAAAATCTCAATTTTCACACACCCTGAAATTGACATGGCTTGGTCACTGACAACTAGCGCCAACTGGCATGACTTGCTCATTGAAAACTAGCGCCAATGGAAAATTGGCGCGGGTTGCTAACTGACAACAAGCGCCAACGCCTGAAAATGAAAAAACAAAGAATTTCTCCCAACCAAGACCAGAATCACCACTTCAAGCAGAATCTCCAAGACTCAAATGAACCATGTAATCTAGGCTCAAAGCGAGACAAAGTGGAATTCGAATGAAGAAGAAGCCAATCACTCAAATAACACAATAAAATGATAGACAACCACCAAACGAATGCAGAGAAGCAATCACAAAGTTGACTGAACAGATAGAAACCAAAAAATCCCACGGGAGGGTCGCTACACAATAGCACCTAGATGCCCTAGGGCTAGAATGTAAAATCGATAGAAACGGGAAAACAACCAAAGGATGAAGGTCACAGTCATTCAAACAATGCTCCATAACACTCAGTCAGTCATAAAAATGAAACCAAACACACAGATCAAACTCAGAAAGCTCAAAACAGAGCAAACCTTGGCACCTTACAGAATTAGTGCGACTATCAGGCGGAATCTGGCGCCAGAACAGGATTGGCGTGGGTAATACACTGGAAACATGCGCCAATGGGCGCGACTGTCAAGCTAATAAGCGCGCCAGTCGAGTTTACTATGGAAATATAAAAAAGAGCAATTCAAGAAGCAGACCAGTGATGTTGAAGCTTGAACCAAAAGCCAAACACACGAAAAGAGCCAGCCAAAAGAGCTGATCAAGCAAGCAAAGTCAAGAATCGACCGAAAGACAAGACAATACTCCAAGTGTTCAGTTCATAAACTAGACCGGAGATTGACTGAAGCAGCATTCATCTAATTTTGCTAATGCAGAGCAAGAGCATTTCAAAGGCTATCTGGCTAACTTCAAGCTCTGTCTGTAGTTTATAAAGCAAGCAACAAGCTAACTCCCCAGCGGAGTCGCCAATTTGTTGTAGAGCTAAATCCCCTCTGCAGACAGAGGCGATCCCTACTAGCCCAGATCGGGTCTAGCAACAATCGTATCACGCTAAGGTGCAAGTTCCTAATTGCAATAAACCAAATGGCGAAGAAGGCTTACCTTGAATCTAACACTGTTGTTTGTAGAGAAGATAATGCTCCCGTTTCCTTGCTCCAGTAGATCACAATCCTCCCGCTTGTCGCGATCGAACACCTGCACACACAAGAAACACAACAAACACAAGTGTAAACCCCAATATATGCAATTATGTATCAGTCAGAGAAGACACAAATCATGATCATAATGAACAATACGAGTGGAACCATAACCAATAGTCACTTATCATTAATTCATACAAAGGAAAATACAACCTGGCTCTGACGCTGAATCTTCCTTCAGCGGGTCGTTAGCGGAATACGTCTCAGTAAAGCTTGTCAAGAATGGGACAAGCCTCTCTCTTCAATCGTCAATCTCCTTGCTACTGATTTGGCTCTATGAGGACTATCAAGGCTCTTGCAACATTCCTTAGGCTATGAAGGCTCTTGTAGATTAGCTTGAAAGGAAAATGGCAAGCTTATATAGATGGTGGAAGGGGAGTTGGGATCCCTACAATCATGGGATTGGCTCTATCCTCAAGGAAGCTTCCATGAGAGGTGGAAAACCACTTCCTCTACATGGAGATCCGGAGCCAACCTCCCAACTCAAATTAGAGACCAGTTTAGGAATTGGTTGGAGTCAATATTCCGCCATTTACTTTTAAAAAACACTCCTTATTAAGCCTGGTGCGGGTGCGGCTCTAGGACAGAGCGCTAGTTGGCACGCTCTCTTTGGAGGATTTCCCCCATTGGCGCAGGTATAACACTAACGAGTCACGCCAAGGATAAAAAGGCTATTTTTAGGGTTTTTCACAAGGATTTGTCTTCAGGGAAATGAATGTCCATGTCCCTGGGAATGCCATGAAAGTGTTTTTAGGTCATGTCACTGTTCACAGGTCACGAAATAAGCCCTCCAATGTGTGGAATGGGGAATTGCAGGGACGGTGACAAATTGCTGTGTAACACTTGGTCAAACTTGAAATGACTCCTAAAACCCTATTTTGACCCAAGAACATAAGTAATCTTGTTAAAATGATGTTTTGAATTTTTTGAGTGATAACACTCTGGAGGGAATTCTTCTTCTTCTTGTTCCCCTTTCAAGATGTGTTCACCCTCCTCATCATCAGAGTAGGCGAAGAATTGATCTTCTTGGCTTTCTGTGAATTCCACAGCCTATTGTAACAACTGCAGAGGGGGCCTATGATATTGAGGATTAAACCCTCGGTTAGGAATCATTTTTTTGGAATGAGGAGGGGGATTCTTGGCCTCCAATTCAAGCTTAAACAGCTTATTTGAAATTTTCTTGATCAGCTTATTCATTTCTTCAAGTCTATACTCCTGTGATTTCCTCTCCTGATTTGAGGTAGAAGCCTCCTCCCCCTTCTTTCTTCTAGCTTCATGTTTTGTCTTCTAATAATAAATTCATCGGTTTGGATCTGATCTAGAGATGTGGATCTTATTTATCTTAAGGTGAACCCAAAATCAGGTTCGAAATCTGCTGCAAAAACCACCTTAGCAGTTGCTTGGGGAGGCTTTATTTCAGTGGGGAGGTTATTATAGAGATTATTGAACCTCTTTATAAATTCTATTACATCCTCATTGTGTCTCTTCTTGAGAGCATTGAACTCTATGAGGACATAACCATGGTCCCTCTTCTCTCCCCACTTTAGTGTGAAGAAATTCTCCATTTCTTCCCAAGTGGTGACCACATTATTAGTAAGAGATTTGAATCACTTTCGAGCCTCTCCATCCAAGGATTGGACGAAAATCCTCAACATCACATCCAGGTGCTCCACATTCACATTCTCAGCGAAGGCATATAAGTATTCAATATTTTCCTGCACAAAAGTGATATCTTCCCTGATGAACTGAGGAAACCGCTCTAGATAATCATGCGGCATATCATTTAGAGGCTGAGGGAGGGCCAAGGGGGCATACTTGTTCAAAAGGAAACTCGTCACATCCATCTAATTTAGAGGTGGAGGTAGATGCTGGATATGAATTTGGTGTGAGGCCTAATGAAAGCTAAGATTACATCTGATTAGGACTATTTTATAGTGGAGTCACCAAGGTGATGAATGTGCAACTCTCAACCCTTTGTGCTCACCTAATTGAAGGGTGAAGATAATGTCATATCCCATGGAAAATATTTCTTCATTATTTTCCATAGCAACAGCGCTAAAAAGATGTTGTAGCTCCTAGAGACAACCTTGAGTTGCAAAATACCAATGCCTAGGACATCTTAAAATCAGAGGTTAAGTGTGGACAATTGCATAAATGCCTTTGACAGAATATGGGCTAAGAGAATAATGGTTTTGGTGGTTCAAGAAAGGAGAGGAACATTTGAGCCCGATTCATGTGAATTCCCAAAACTGTGAGAGGGCTCGTGAGGCTGTGAGACTATATGGCTTTTAAATGGGCCAAGTATAGAACAATGAGAAGAAAATTTTAAAAATATGCAAATGCGTTGAGAAAGAACAGAGAAGGAACCCAAAAGAGACAGGATTAAGAGGATTAAGAATCTGCCCCCTGTGAACTCAGAGGAAACGGATATGAATGAGATATGGACAACAACAGAGGTTCGTGGAGGGAAAATTAAGGGAGTATAGTAAGGTTAATACATGAGCGTTAACACCTGAGCATTATACAGACACAAATTCATCAATAAGATTGCAGAATACTGGTAGCTACATTACATGAAAACATCAAAGCAACATAGCATAAAATTTGATTAAACATAAAAGGAGATTACTGATAATAGAAGGAAACATATACATACTACTCATTGCTCCATCTGGAATCCAAATAACAACTCTGTATCATATTAAGTTTAAACAACTCTCCCAAATATGTGTCTTAGAGCACAGGGAGCACAATCATACAAAACTACAGCGGATTTCTTCCAAATTCCAGAACCTTTCTTTCATCTTAGAACTCACTACATATAGAGTCCTCCTTGGGGGTTTAGGATCGAATATTCTATTATGATAGACCCACATGGATGAAACCAAAATATCCTAACAAATTATTAGAGTGTGCATCACGCAATCACTCCAACAACAGAAAAATCATAAAATAATTGGGTAAAATCGGGATTTTACCAGCAAAACATCATTATCTAAATAGTAAAAAGAAACAAAGAAGTTAGCCAGGGGGGGCCAAATTCCAGAATCTTCAGAGGAGTGGCGAGAAGTGGCTAAGAACAGGTGAGCGGTCCATACTTCATCATGTAATTCCATCTGTTGTTCAACATCCTCCACTCCCCAACTCTCATGATTTCAACTTCCCATTGCAGAATGGATGGTTGTGATGTGCATGTTGAATTCTTTAGTGGGGATCTCTTGGAGGGACTGAATAAACCATAACCACGTTCTCTATCAAAAACTCTTGCTTTATTTGAAAACTGGAAACCAGATTTCCGAGGGGGTCTTAAGTGGTAAGCGGTATCAGAGAAGAAGAGTGTGAAATGATGAGAGGAAGACACATGGAGGGGTGAGTGGTAATGGATATCGCCTATTTTGGATCCCCCCCCATGGTAAAATTTCGAAGGTAGGGGGGGTGCGGGTCTGAAATGTGTTAAGGACCGTCGGATACATTGGGGTGAAGTGGAGGTGACAAAGATATGCGGAGGGATTAGAGGTGATGGGATGTACGAAGACCAGATGGAAATGGTGGAAGGAATGGTGGGACCAAACCACATCGCAAGTCGCAAGATTTTAATTTTTGTTATAAGTGAGGAGGAGGTAAATGCCAAAAAATGTGAAGTACAAAGTACGAGGGGGAGGTAAGTGATGTGGAGGGAAGGAGGGACCCAATCACATTGCAAATCACAAACTTTAACATGAAGCAGTAGAGATAAACTCTAAAATTTTCGAAGTGCAAAGTGTGGGAAGGAGGGAAGTGACGTGGAGGGGAAGTGGGACCCGACTGCAACCTGCAGATCACAAAATTTAAGTTTTAGTTGATAAGCGCAGAGGTAAAATCTTGAATCAGTGAAGTGCGAAGCGCAGGAAGGAAGGAGATGACGTGGAGGGTGGAGCCCACTGCATTGGTGGAGTTATAATGTGGCGAATGGTTATGCAGTAAGTGTATGAGGTTTCATATTATACGACACATATTGAAAGCGGCCAGAAGTGGGGGGGCGGAGCTGCTATGGTGGGGCCAATCGCATCGCAACTTACAAAAAATACTTTGCGGTGCTTAAGCGATAAGTTATAAATTGTGAAAAATGCAATAAGTAACACGCTAAATGCTACAAAGTGCAAAGAGGCAAAAGGTAAGGAAAATGTGGAATAAAGGGTTTGCATGCAAATTTGGGTGATGTATAAAGGTTGGATGGGTCCCGCTTCATCACATTGGCGAAAACCAAGGTTAGGCGTAAGTCTTAAGAGGTAAGGTTAAAAAATTGCAGGCTGCTAAATGTGGGCAACAGGCAAGGCTTATATGCGCGCCATGGGTGAACGGGTCCCAACACATCGCAAATCGAATTTCGCTCATTTTAACATTTAACCTTGTGCCCATCCTGAAAAACTTGCGATTTGCGATTTGAATCTCCGTCGTTGATTGTCAGTTAGATCCGACTATCCTCATAGCTCCCTTGTTGTGGTTTATCGACCTTTTCTCTTTGGGTGCACCTGTTCATTTCTTATTTATTCGTGGAAAACTTGTCTGCGTTCATAACTTGACCTCCTTTAGTGTTCACGACTCCACCCAATATCATTCAGGACTCTGCCCTATGTTTTCCTTATAGGGACCACTTCTCCATGTTATGTGAGGTCACAGGCCAACAAGACCCGCCATCACAGTAGCCTCCAGGAGATCAAACTTTTCCTCTGGCTGAATTCACGAGAAATTGATGCCCTAGGTGACCTATCAGGGCTAGACCCGGGAAAAAAGGAAAAAAATTGAAAAATAAATGGGAAAATGACCACCCTTTTGAGGGACCACTGCTTCTTTCCCTTGGGGATATGGATTAAAGGATTATTATGATTGAGAATTCAGTTTCTTGATCAAGGAGGGTTGGAAAGTCAACTTCGTCCCATGTTAAGGGAAAAAGAAGAAAATCGACCTTCAATAATTTATACTTCATGAAAATAGTGCAAGCTTATCAAGATAAAACAATCTCTAGGAAATTTCATTCTTCTAAAATTGGCCCATACATTAAATGAGCTAAATAGAAACTTAATTCTTCATTTCAATCATGCAACAACTAGCCCTAATTACAGCAAACTTCAACAATATGCAAAAACAAAAATATATCATCAAAATTCACTTACAAAGTTAGAGAGTATATCCAAACAACATCACGTTTGAAAAAATGAATCTCCAAGATAAAAATGACCCAAATCCATACATAGAAATTCATTCATTTGTCCAAAATAATCCTCCAAGAAGAAAGGTGAAGTTCTCTAAAGGTAAAGAGATCCCAAGTGAAGTGATGATACACATGGTGTAGCTAATATCAACATATACCCCTTTTAGGAGTTCAAATTAGCCTATGAGCCTACATTAGCCCCTAATAATAAAATAATGTGCAAATGAAATCCCTATTGGTGACAAGCCCACCATGCTAGCTCATAAATGGAAAAATATGCCTCTCAGGGGGGGAAATAATACTATGTACATATCTTGGGGCCCTCCAAAGGCCTAATAATATCATGAAATTCCATAATGAGGAATAAAATCCTCAAAATAATATGGACAAGGGGGTGGCCCCTTGTTCTCCAAGTAGTAGGCCTGTGGAGCTCTAAGTGGGTGTGGGAGCAGCTACATGACCCCATGGGTCTCTATATGAATCAAATATTCCTGTAGATCCTATGCAAGGGCTTGAGTGATGGAATTAATGTTGCCATGACATCATACAAGTCTCAGGACCGCTGCCAAGAGTGTGGGGCTCCTGTGGGGTCTACTGGGCATAGTGTACCAATCACATTATCATCATCCCAAAAGTGGATCGCTAGCAGTCTTTGAACATCGATGGGGATTTGTGGAGTGTTTTCTGCTGATGTGGAGGCCCATGGCTATCTACATGCACCTTATATATGCCAATGTATCCATCTAGAGGTTAGGACCCCATATAGGGAGACCAAACCCAAATGGAAACCACCTGCAATCATGTATAAGATCCAATGCATCCCCTAGGCTTCCAGCACAACCATTAATTAGAATAATTGTGTAAAAGAGTTTACAAGCCATGGATAACAAAATGTGCACTTCACAATAGCATTCTCTTCCGCAGTGGGCTTTGGCATGTGCTAGTGTCTCCAAGCTCCAAAGGGGGTTAACCAAACACCTTATTAAGTGGTTTCAACACTTAAAAGGGATTATATGTCCAAGGTACATCCCTCTAATGGGGGTGTAAAGTGATAAATAGGTGAGATGGAGTAGGGAATGAGAGGGGAAATCTTGTGCCACACATCGGGGCATGGGACAGTTAGATAGGGGAAGTCCATACTTGGGTATATAATGTGTAGGAGGGAGAAATCGTGGTACATGAGGTGCCCCGACCTTGGTTTTTCCACCCTTCTTTATATGTTTTTTTGCTTTTATGAAATTTATTTAATTAACCGCTCAGAGGCTCAAAGGGCAAGAGCATGATATGTAAGATATAGCAGTGATTACCCCCTTTAAGGTAGGGTGGTTCATTTACCACGAGGGGTTGGGACAATAATGGGTTCTTGAATGGTGAGGAGGCTCATCTAGGGCCTATGGAACTAGGGTGATGACCATGGACGAGGTAGAGCTCATGTGTTGTTGTTTGCCCACGTGCTAATTATTTTTGTCTCGACCATCTTTTGCATTTTGTGGTACAATTTCCTATTAAGTGTGGCCAATTATCCTTTTTATTTTTCTTGCAGTTCCTTCAAACTTTGGGGCATCATTCCAGGCCTGACCCAAGGTGGGGGAAAAGGGATAGGGAGGTTGACCCTATGTGGAACCATGGGGGCTATGTTGACCCAAGTGGGAGAAATGATGAACGAGGGTATAATGAGTGGAAGGGGAGTAACATATGTGGATAAGGGAGCGGGTCCACATGTCCAAAGTCAGGGTTTCACGAGTAGTACCAACCTAGAACCAATGGTCAATAAAGGAGATCCCATGGGACTAAGATGCAAGGGTAACACCCAAAAGATATCAAGGGGATAGGAGCACAGGCTAAGTCTACTCTTTCCACCAAATCCCCCCATCAATCCATGCCCCTAAGTATCATGATAAGTAAGCTCAATACTCAATTATCAAATGACAAGACATACCTTTAGATTCGGGAGGCCCGCTTTCAAACATATGATCAATACAGGTGGGTGAGGGACCACATGGATGCCTTGGTGGAGGAGAATCAACACAATGAGCTAGAAGAAGGTTGCAATGGGTTGTTGGTTGTTGGCTGAGGTCCATCATGGAGAAAAATTTCTCCTAGGGAGATCACCCATAAAGTGGTGGGTAACATCTAGCTCTAACCAGGATGTGATCTCTCTCGAAGAGGAAAAGGATACTCAGACAGGAGGTCACGAGAACACCAACACTCTCTTGGTAATTGTAGACCTTTTATCTGCATATTTCAAATGTCAAATCCATGGGGAAACATGTTTTTCACGGTGTCGTATGATCACCCATGCTTAATGTCAACCCATAAAACCAACAAGTAATAAAATATGTGAATTTTAATCTAAATGAAACTAATTATTCTTGAGAAATATCATATGTGGTTAGTTCTAATGAAAAAATCATCATCCAATGAATCCTATTTTAACATCCATATAGTACAAAGTCAAGTGTCGTCGAGAAAATACTTCTTCAGGATTTTTACATTTACAGAAAGGGGGACCGACTCACCTTCTTTAGTTTCCAAGTGATACGAATTTATCCCTCCTGTGTCGACTATCTTGAAGGGACCTATCCATAGATTATCCCATTTTTTATGCATACCTATTTTTCCATTCTTTTATCCCACTAGAGTAAAAGGTCCCCAAGGTTAAATGTTCTAGATTGTGTGTGTTTGTCAAAAGAAATTTTCATCTTGTTATGACTATGAGCAAGTTGATCAAGGGCTTTCCTCCTATTTTCATCGCTTTCAATTATTTGATCAATATGAGATACAACATCTTGTTATTTAGGAAAAACTTTCAAGCACTCAAGGATAGGTAGTTGGAACTGCATAGGTAGCTTGGTCTCAAAACCATATACCAACAGGAAGGGGTTGAATCCAGTGGAAGCCTTTACTATGGTTAGTTCAGCCCATAGGACGTCTTTGATCTTGCTATTCCAATCCCTCTTATGTTCGTCCACAGTTCTCTTGATGATCCTAATGAGGTTCTTGTTGCTTGATTCAGCTTGGCCCTTACCCTGGGGTAATAATTAGAGGAATGAGACAATATTATACCATATTTGTTACATAGGGATGTGAGAGCCATAGATTCAAAAGCCTTGGCATTATCGGTTACAATTTTAGTGGGAACCCTGAACCTGATAATGATTTAGTCCTCAAGGAATTCCATAACCATTTGATTATTCGTTGTTTTGGTTGGTATGGATTCTATCCATTTAGTGAAATAGTCAGTTGCCATGAGAATCCACTTATGGCCATGACTTGAATTTTATTTAAACTCACCGATGAATTCAAGGCCCAATTGTCGAAAGGGGGCATCTACCACCACATTTTCTAGGGGCATGGAAACCAAATGATTCTTTCTAACAAATAATTGGCAAGGTTGGAATTTTTTTACAAAGCTCAAGGTATCAACGAAGATGGTGGGCCAATAGTAACCTGCCCTAAAAATTTTGTGAGTGGTGTTTTGGAAAGCATAATGTCCTCCACAAAACCGAACATGAAACTCTTTTAATAACTTCTTAGATTCTTCTTTGTTAACACACCTAAGGACCACTCCATCGGGTCTCATCCACTCGAGTCCATATTGGGTTAAGCACTACTTAGAGGCCTTTAGTCTTAGGGATATTCTCTTGTGTTCAGTTAGGTGAGGAGGGAAAGATAGGTTGCACAGGTAATAGACTATTTCCTTGTACCATTCATCCTCCTCAAGTTCAATAATAGTGGCGCACAATTTCTGTTTCTCTCCTTCTCTAATGGCCTCATTGTTGCTTTCAATCATCATTTCAGCCAAACCTTGTCCCTATATAATTTTATTTGGGAATATATCAAGGTCACATTCCTAGATTTTGGATACCCATTTTCCCTGGATCTAAGAAAATCATATTGGGAAAACACATCTTTGACAACAAGGTATGGGACATATGCGTATATCTTGTTGTACCCGACAAAAGCCCTAAAATGTTTGACATATTTGACAAGAGTGTATACTTGTTTTTCAGTGATGGTGTACCTTATCTCAACATCATGGAGTGGTTTTCTCATGAAATCTATGGGTCTCTCATCTCCCTCATCATCCTTTTGCATAAGTATCCCAAAAATAGTGTCTTTAGAGGAAAAGGAATAAATTATAAAATCCTTAGTGCAGTCGGCGCTAACTAGGACGGGAGAAAAAACAATCCTTTTCTTTAAATTTTGAAAGGCTTCATTTGTTGTAGGATCCCATGTGTATGGAGTGTTTTTCTTTAATAGTTCACTGATATGTTTGATGATTTCAGCAAATTTTGGTATGAATCTTCTCACAAAATTTATTTTGCCAAAGAATGATCTTAACGCGTCTTGATTTTTCGGATAAGGAATATTATTGATAGCTTGGATTCTCTCAGTATCAATGTTAATCACCTCTTTGGAGACTACATGTCTAAGAAACTTACCCTTGTCCACGCCAAAGATTGTTTTTTTAGGATTTGGAGATATGCTATATTGTCTACATTTCTCAAATACCTTCCTTAGATGCTTGCAATGGACTTTTTTCTCTTTAGAGGCCATGGTCAAATCATCTGGATAGATCTCCATAATCTTCCAGATGAGGTCTCTGAAGGAAAATTCCATGGCTCTTTGAAATGTAGAACCGAAATTAAGGAGGCCAAAGGGCATTCTAAGGTACATGTATGTTCCCCATGGAATAGTAAAATAATTTTTCAAGCGGTATTCCTCTTTGAAAATAACTTGGTTGTGTCCAGAGAAGCCATCCAAGAATGACACCATTTGAGACCCAGTTATTCTTTGCAATAGGTTTTCCATGTTGGGAAAAGGGTAATTGTCTTTCAAGCATCCACAGTTAAGGTCCCTAAAGTCAATACACCTCCTGATGTTACTAGTTTCTTTGCAGGTGATCACAGAGTTTGGTCATACAGTAGTTGCGTTTCCATTGCTTTGAATTTTGTTTCCATTTAGATTAGCATTATAATTTCAATTCTTAATCATAGGATTTATGTTTTCGATCCATGAAGTAGAATTAGATTAAGAAAGAATAGAATTAGCTTTAATTACATATGATCAAATTCATTAGAATAAATGCTTTGTTTTTAGATCAGATTTTAACCATTTAAAGTTTGATTCATTTTATGCAATTTAGAATAGTTAAAGAACATTTACTTTTCTTCCTTCTTTCAAAACTAGTTTTTAACATTAAAAATTCATTAGATTTAGTTGATCAATTTCATAGTTTTAATTTTTTAAGATTAACTCCTTTAGACATAAAGAAACAAAAACCCCCAAAACAATATAAAAACATACACAACGAAGTAAGAAGAAGGTTAACTGAGCATATATAGTGCACCACACCTCATCAAATTACTAACCTCGGTTGATAATTTATGTTAGAAATTTAAGACATTAAATTGACTAAACATTTTGGTGTCGTTGTTGGGGAAGTGTAATTATGAAACCTTATTTCTTACATCTAAAAAAAATGACATGCGTAGAGAAAGATATTCTAGCGGTAGATTCATAGCTAGAGGCGGGAGTTTGATTCCAACAACACCACTCACCCCACCTAGACCACGTAGTGCTACACCACCATCTCAAACTCATATTCCATATTTCACTAGACATAGACTCCCCGAAGTCTTAAGGTTAGAAATCCAACCAGGAGGATCTTCAACTTCATCCACTGAGACAGTCTTAGAGGAAGAAGATCCTAGGTATCCAACAAAAGGAGTAACCTTTTTCACCTCTACAGGAGAACACATTCTAGCTAAAGAGTTAGAAATTCCTAGTGAGGAAGAAGAAGAAGAAACTTTATTCAAATTCCATTGATAGAAGATCCAGAGGAAGAGAAATTAAATTTATAGTTAGAACCATATATTAGCTCTTAGGAATCTACAATGGTAGGAGAAGGATAAGGATAAATTTTAGATGGAGAAAATGTAAGAATTGGAGGTGGAAGAGGTGGAGGATGAGCTAGAGGGAATAGAGGAGGAGGTGAAGAAAATAAAAGAAATAGGGAAGATGATAATTCTTTTGGATTTCCTATAGTCGATGAGGATACAAATGCCACAATGAAAAATATTTCACCTTCCACTCTTCCAAATTTCCATGGATAAAAGAATGAAGATCCTGAAAACTTTTTGTTTGAATTTGAAGTTTTGTGTAGATCTTATGACTACTTATAAGACTCTCAAAAACTAAAGCTATTTCCTACAACAACTAAAGGAGCAACTTTAAAATGGTTCATGGGTTTAATCACAAAATCTATTAAGACATGGAATGATATGAAAGTTCATTTTTACATAGATATTTGTATTATTGCATACCCATTGATCGGAAGGATGAAGTATTCAAGATGGTGCAAAAAGAGGATGAGAACCTAGAATATCTAATTGAAAGATTCAATTACAACATAAAAAGAGCTAGAATGGAAAACTTAGATCAAGATACTTTAAAAGCTCTCTTGTTAAAAGCCATTAGATATGAATGGATAGACATTCTCAACATGATGGGGAGGGGAGACATCTCTCAACTCACATTACTTGAAATTGGTGAATTATGCATTCATATCTCAAGAGGAAAATCAAGTACTGGGAGAATAAATCTGCAACTGGAACAGTAAGTAGGGCAGAAATTGAAAATAGGTTTGATGAATTTAAAACAAATATCTTAGGGAGTCTTAGTGAACATATATACACCCTTAAATTACAAAACAAGCAAAAAGTTGAAATTGATGCCTTAGTTGTTTTCTGCCCTAAATGCAAAAAGAAGCATGCCTTAAGGGAATGCCCTCTTGATTTAAAATTCGTAGAGACCTGTGTTATTTGCTCAGAAAATCCTAAAACTAAGAGTTTCCCTTCTATTCCATGTCTCAAGGCTGCTTTTTAGGAAGAAGTAACTTCAAATAGAGTAAAACCTCTTTTCTTTGTCTCTAGAATACCATGGCAGGGGCCATAAACTCAAGGTTAACAACCAAATGTATACTCAGCCCCCACCAAATAATTGGAATTCTTGGCAGAAACCTTGGTCCTAACCTCAACATTGGGCACAAGGAATGCAAAATCCATATGGTAGATATTCTCAATACCACCAATATCCACCATCCTATCCAAAATATCCTCCCTAACAATTTCCACAAAAAAATCAACAACCCCAACTCCAAAACCAAAACCCACAACTTTCATTACCACTTCCACAAAGACCAAACCAACTACCTGCCCAACCATTGCCAAACCCAAATAATTAAAATTATCAAAATGCTTACACCATAGAAGTACAAAAATTTCCAACTTACACGATTACTCCACTAGATCAATGATGTTCAACTTAGATCTGGTAGAATATTAGAAAGGAAAAAGCCTTCTATTGTTATTCAAGAAAAAGATAATTTTGATGAAGAAATTTCTCTACAAAAAAATGAAAGTTGTGAAGAAGGGACATCTCTTCAACAGAGCTAGAATTATGAAAATGAAAAATAAGAAAAACCAATAAACTCAACTCCTATTATAGAGAAACCATCAGTATCTATTTCTAACCCTCCTTTTCCTGAAAGATTACAATTTGATAGAGGGGTAGAAAATCAAATAATGTTGCCAAATTATGATTTTCTAGATGAATTGAAAAATGTCTGTATCAAAATTCCTTTTCTACGGGCCATTAAAGAGATTCCAATTCTAGCCAAAACAATAAGAGAGATGAGCATGAAGAAATCAAGGAGAAAAAAAAAAGAAATAAAAAGAATTTAGTTAGTAGGAAAAATTGGAGACATTATGATGGAAAAAATTGCCATACAAAAATATTTAGATCCAGGAAGTCTAGTTGTAAAAACACACATCAATGGTATTGAAATTACAAATACATTGATTGATTTAGGAGCAGCCATAACCATCATGAGCAAACAAACCATGGAACAACTCAAGCTTCCAAACCTTCAGTATACACCTACATTACTGCAATTAGCAGACAGATCAATAATCAAGCCATATGGTGTATTAGAAGAAATTTCAGTATCCTTAGACTCTTGGTAGTATTCGGTTGATTTTATGATTCTAACCCCCAAGAACAACCTAGGAGGACATCCACTAATATTAGGAAAACCTTGGTTGGCTACAACTGATGCTTTCATTAGTTGTAGATCTGGTGACATGTCTATTTATGATGGTAATTCAACAAATAAATTCACTTTATATCCTCTAGAAAGAAAAATCACAAAAATAGAAGATGAAGAATGGATTGATGATGACAATGATATACAACCTCTCTTTACTATTTCTTGTATTAGTGAAGATAGTCAAATCTTAAATTCAATAGAAAATTTTGAATCATCCTCAAAATATGAACATGATCATTTTCAAGAACAACGCAATATTGAATGCTTTTCATCTAGGCAGATGTCTCTATATTCTATGGAAGAATTTGATAACTCTACGGTTGAAATCTTTCCAAGAAAAACTTTGAACATAAACAAAAACTTTGAAAATTCACAAGAAGAAAAGTTAATCAAAACATTACAACAACATTCTTCTGCATATGCATGGGAATACACTGACATGAAAGGAATTAGTCCTAAGACTTGTATACATCATATCTACATTGAGGAAAATTTTAAACCTATCAGACAACCTCAAAGAAGGATGAATACAAATCTTAGGGAAATTGTGAAAGAAGAATAGAAAAAATTGTTGAATGTAAACTTCATTTACCCATTTCAGACAGTCAGTGGGTTTCTCCCTTGGTGATTGTACCTAAAATTAATGGCAAGTGGAGGGTATGTATTGACTATTGTGAATTCAATAAAGCTACTCTAAAAGATCAGTTCCCATTACCTTTCATAGATAAATTATTGGATAGATTAGCAGGAAAGAAGCATTTCTCATTCTTGGATGGTTTTAGTGGTTACAATCAGATTCAAGTAGCAAGATAAAACCACATTCACCTATCCATGGGGAACCTATGCCTACCGAGTGCTTCCTTTCGGTTTGTGCAATGTAGCTGCAACATTCCAAAGGGTAATATGAGGAATTTTCTCTGATTTAATAAATGATTGTGTGGAAGTATATATGGATGATTTTACAGTTTATGGGAATTCATTTGAATAAGCTCTTGAAAATTTTGAAAAGGTTCTTAAAATATGTAAAGAATAAAATTGTTCATTAAGTCATGAAAAAAAATTATGATGTTTACCGAAGAAATTTTTTTAGGACATCACATTTCAGGAGATGGAATTAAAGTTGACTCATCTAAGGTTGAAGTCATCTCCAAATTATCATTTCCAATTTGTCATAAGGATGTTAGAATTTTTCAAGGATTCACAGGGTATTATAGAATATTTATAGAAAACTTCACTAAAATAGCATCCACACACTTTAAATTGATTACCAATTGTGAATTCAGTTGGAATCATGAACCAATTGGCATTTGAAACATTAAAAACAAAAATTTCTGAATCACCCATCTTAAGAGGTCCTAATTGGAAACTAAATTTTCACATTTCAACAGATGCTTCAGATGCCATCTATTACATAAGCAAAAATTTGACTCCTACTGAGTTAAATTACACTGTAACTAAAAAATAATTTCTAGTTGCAGTTCTTGCTATTAACAAATTTAGACGTTACATCACTGGCTATGAAACCTTTATTCATACAGATCATTCTGAAATTAGATATTTAATGAATAAATCTATTGCTAATAGCAGAATCACAAGATGGTTATTACTCCTGCAATAATTCAATATCACCATTCTAGACTAACCTGGAAAACAAAACATAGTTATTAATTTCTTCTCTAGAATTCAAAATAATAAAAAAGATACTCCAGTAGAAGATAATTTTCCTGATGAATATATTTTTGCAATATCAACTAAATCTCCTTGGTTTGTAGATATTTCCAATTATTTAGGTACAGGAAAGTTATCTACATACTTGTTTCCTAGAGAGAAAATAAAAATTATGCAAACAATTGCATTGTACTCATGGGTTAATGATTAATTGTACAAAACAGGTCCAGATATCATCATTAGAAGATGTGTTCAAGAATATGAAATGCCTGAGATTCTGAAGGCATGTCATGATGAACCCTGTGGTGGACACTTTGCTGATAAGAGAACTGCCTATAAAATCCTTCATTTAGGATATTATTGGCCATCCATCTTTAAATATGCCAGGGACTATGTCAAAAGGTGTGACAACTGTCAAAGAATGGGGAAACATGTTCCTATAGATGAAATTCCCTTACAACCTCGGGTACTCATTGAACCATTTGAAAAATGGGCCCAAGAATTTGTCGGACCAATCAATCCACCATGTAATGAAAATAAATATATTTTGGTTTGTACTGATTATGTCACTAAATGGGTAGAGGCTAAAGCACTTTCTTTAGCTAATGAAAAATCTGTAGTTAATTTTCTCTTTGAGGATATTTTCACTCGTTTTAGTGTCCCAAGAGAAATTGTGACAGATTAGGGATCTCATTTTACATCCAAGTTGGTGTAGAGGATTGTGGTGGATTACAAGATCAAACATAGAAAATCCACTCCATATCATCCACAAGAAAATGGTCAAGTGGAGTCTACCAATAAGGTGATTGAATGAATGATCAGGAGATCAAGTCTCTTGAAGAAAAATGCTCAAAAATGAAGTTGCTCAGAATTGCTCTGAAACAGATCGACTGGAAAGAGCTCGGCGATACGATCTCAACGCCGAGAACGGCACTCAAATCCGTTACCGTATGGAGGAGATATTGCATTTTGAAATCGCCCAATGACCTCTAATGCTGAATGGGTTCATGATTTTAATGTGGAGAAATATTTTTAATATATTAAAAATTAATTAATGTTTTATATATATTAAAAATTTTAATATTTTATTTGATTTTTAAAAAATCATATATTATATTAATTTTTTTTTATATATATATATTAAATATTAATTAAAATATATATATTAATTATATTAATTCAAAATTCATATTTATTAAAACCCATAAGTCAAATGGCAACGAAATATGAAAAAAGGTTTAAGAACCCACAACTTTAAGTTTGGGTTAAGTTTTTAAAAGGGCATGTGGTTTAAAACGTGTGTTGGAGGTTATACGTTAATGGAGTAACGTATGGTTGAAGTTTTTACCACGTGTTTCAAAACGTGGCAAGGGGCACGTGATTCATTATGTTGGAGCAGAGCGGATTTCAAACAAGAGGAAAGTTAAAACATTTATTGTAACAGTGTCATGTGAACCATTTAACGTAACTGCCGGCGGGATTTGACATTACGGTTTTTAAAACCGTTTGATTTAGCATAAAACATGGAGGGTGCATGTGACCACATAAATGTGACATTTAATGTTTCAGTTAACCGCCCGACAAATTTGGAGCGCGCCCGCTAAATATGGGGTTGTTGCCATTTTTAACTAGAGTTAACTCCAGTTCTCCAGAATTAGCGGAGCTTTTGAAGGACCAACTTCAGTTAGCCAGAACTTTGACTAGGAAAGTCCTTTTTGGACGAATTTTTTTTTTATTCTGGGGTAATTGATCATTCTGGAGCTATTGGAAGTGTTTGAAGAGCCGTCAGGGTGCTTTAACAGAGAATTTACCAGCGTTTTTGGTCGTGGAGCCACTAGGGCCTAAGGGAAGAAGAGCTGTTTTGGACTACCTTTATCCAATGGAGGTGGTTGTTTAGTCATTTTATACTGATTTGAGCCTTCTGAATCTATTTTTGCAGTGTATTTTTCCATTTTAGGCTTCTATACAGTTTTATTCACATTTTGAGCATTTAATCAAAGAGGAAAAAGCCTAATTAGAGGCTTTTGGACCCAGCGGAGGTAGCCCAAGAGAGGGGTGAACCGCTTAAACAATTATTTGCTGTCATACTGTATAATTTTGCTGCATATTTTCAGATTCTGCTCCTTTAAACAGTAAATTTTTATAAGAAAACTTTTCCCAAACAGGTTTACACAGTGAACAAAACTTGTTAGTTCATCTTCAAAACACTACACTTCATTTGCAGAATATGTATATTTGCCTATTCACACATTAAAGTTGGATCAATGAATACTTTTCAGTTAAAACAAATACTTTCATTGATCGGATCTTTGTGATTACTTTTTATTTCTTTAGGCAGAGTCTGTAGAAGGGCTAGATAGCCTCCGGATTCATCCTTTCTTTGAAAGGTGAAAGATCCGGTGAATGCCCCTACAGTCAATCTCTGTATGAGAAATACTTTGTTCTCACAATTTCAGATCAATGAATTCTCACCAAGGTTGTACGTCTACATAGGAAGGATTGGGCAGTTAGGTTTCCTGAAGACTGATGGGTCTACCGGACTACATGGAGGAATACAATAGGACATACTCCCTATGAACTTTTTTATGGGAAGCACGTCATATTTTCTATATAATTTTAGATTAAAACATTCAAGATGGCAGTCCAATTGGGGCTTGACTTATCAGAAGCCCAGAAGCATAGATTGGAGAAACTTAATGAGCTTGATGAGATCAGGAAGGATGCAGTTCAAAGAACCAGTTTAGTCCAATAGCAAAGGTCCAAATGGCATGATAAATATATAAAGGAAAGGAAGTTTCAAGCAAGGGATTGGGCACTTTTGTTTTATTCAAAGTTCAAAGACTTTCAAGGAAAGTATCAGACTCATTATCTTGGGCCTTATGAGATTGAAAAAGTCTTTGAAAATGGAGCAATCAGGATAAGGACAATTGATGAAAAAATGTACCTCTTCTTGCGAATGTACATTGATTAAAAGTCTATCATAAGCCAATTATAAAGGAGGAGTTTATCAAAATTTTCCAAGATAATATTGATATGAAGTTGGGGAAGAAGATGGTGAAGAAGAATCCTTCTTCTTCCCCAACTTAGTCTTCTTTTTATTTCTTTTTTCATATCTAAAAAAAAAAGGAGAGAAAAAAATAATATATATATATATATATATATATTATTCAAAAAAAAAATTGTATAAGTATGAAAACCAATCAATGATTGGCATCCTTATACAGAAAATATAGGATGAAAATCAGAGTTCTGACATCTGATATTTTTTATTCCATTCTAAAAATCTCAAAAATATTTGTTCCTTTTCGTCTTCTGAAGCAATAAAAGAAGTAGCTACTGAACTACTTCCATTCTGCAATTGTCATTCTATTCTGCAGCTATAATTTCATTCTACAGTTGATACCACATTCTGCAGCTCTGTTACATTTTCTTACAACCTAATGAAGCAAATAAACTGAGCACAAGAAATTGAGAACTCCATTTGAAGAGCATGCTGAAGGATACCTAAAGAATCAACATCAAGGAAATAGCAACAAAATGTTAGTTCTAAAGGTATGCTACATAAATTTGTTTAAATAATAAGATCAAAACATTAGCATATATAATGTAGATGATCACATGATGTCTCAATATGTCATCATTTGATTTGATTTGGACTCACATCATGTCATAAATCGACCACATCATCCACATCATATCCCATAACGATCCATAATGGATTTTCCCATTTATGATTAAATGGCCATATCTTACTTCCGTAACCCATTCATCCACATTTCTTAAAACCCCAGCCCCTACAAACCCCTCTGGCTAAATCCACCGCAACCCAACGATTCTGTCAGTAGAAGAAAAATTCTGAAGGCAAGACTCTTCATGAAAGAAGACATGGGTTTGATAGCTAGGACTGAACCAATGGGAGCTAAATTCATGGAGGGTTATCCTCATGTCAAAGATATGCTACCAAAGGTTAAGTGGCTTAGGTTTATAGAAAAATTTGATGAGTTCCATAAGGATATCACTAAGTATTTTGCAAGGCCTTTCAATGGAACAGAGGTTGAAATAGGAGACATAAAATTTTCAGTAACCAAGGCATTCATAGCTGAAGCTACAGAGCTCCCAAGAGTTGGCAAGAGATGGTCTAAAAACAAATAATTTCACAGTGAAGTATGGAGAGTTTTCCTCAAGAATCCAGCTATGGATACTTATGTTTACAAGAAAGGTATTCCTAGCTCAGCACTCAAGAACAAATGGAGAAATATTCTTTTAATTTTACATAAGTTTATCACTTGTGAAGGCAGATTTGGATGCATGGTTGTTTATCATGTTCGGTTGTTGATGAAATTTTTGGGGGATGGAGAAGTAAACCTCCCTTTCTTTCTACTGAATAGTTTAAAATAATGTCCACAAATGTATAGAAAAGAATTCAGTTCATAGATAACACTGAGGATAGAACTTCACCTCCACTACAGCAAGATAAAGAGGAACTCACCCTTGCGGATTTGATGAAAATAAGAAACAAGGTGGAGTCAAGACAAGAGGTAAAACAGAGAAGAAGAGCAAGGTTACAAGTGAAGAAAACATAAACCCTCCACAGCCAAGGAGAAGCTTTAGATTCTAAAAATCCATGAAGAAGATGATGTCACAAGAAACAGAGTTTGTTAATTTAGAGGAGGAACCTCAAGTGCCATCACCCATCAATGTCTCTCCTCCACATAGTCCTACACATTCTCCTGTACATAATTTGGAAGGCGGTCAAGGTAGAAGATCTCTAGCCATTGACCCAATACAAAAATAAATATATGACTATATTGAGTCATTGGAGAAATGAAATGCAGAAGTGAATACAAGTATGCAAGAAAAACCTATCAGTTCATAAGAACCTTTGGTTAACACCCTCAAGAAAGAAATATATGAGCTAGAGTTACTGAATAGGCACATTAAATAGGAAAATGAAGCTTTAAAACAACAGAACCAATTAGAGAAATTCATCAGTAATAACACCATCCTACATTTGGGACTATGGTATAAAAATAACAGGAAGCTAAAAAGAAAGAACAAATATCTGAACAGGACAGTCATCAACCTCAAGTACAAACTCCTTATGAGGAAGCCCAAGATGGTAGTCACCTCAATTAAAATCAAGAAGAGAAATATGGAGGTATCTGAACAAATGCAATAGGAGAAGAAGTTCACATTTTTTGTAATTGCATGAGGACATGCAATGGCTTCCCAGTGGGGGTATGTTGAACCTCAAAATTTTTCTTTCTCTGACATCCTTTTTCATCACTTCTCCCTACCTTTTCATAAATCTATAACTCCAATAAATGATAAATGACATATTTCATCATAGAGAATGCATTTGAATGGTCTCTCTTTTATATTTTGATGTTTCTTGTTATTTAAATGAATTTGTGTAACTCACCTATAGAACGCATGCTATTCAGCAGCTAATTATTGTTTCCATGACTACTTTAATGGTTTGACAGGTTCTGAGGAGCAAATGAAGGAATGAGTCACATGGGCATCTTTGGAACGATCCACACATGGATCCCATCCTATCCACCTGTTTGAATTCGATAGTAAAATGTGCCTATGTTTGTGGTCAAAGTTCAGTCAAAGGACGTGATCCAAGAATGAAAGACTCTCGATTTTCTCTGATGTCGCAAATTGAGAGTTAGCTACTTAGATTTTTCTTCTATGTTTCAATTAGTTGTAATTTTCATCTGTAGGTGGAAATACCTGTACATTAATATAGTTACATTAAAATTTGTTTAAATACCAGTGGTTTTGAAACCGGAAGACAATCTTAATTATTGTGAATGTTGTGTACACCTTGAAACTCTATTTTGATAATACGAAGACCATGTTCGTTTGTTCCAGATCCTTCTTGATGCATGCATAGTCTGCTAGGATTTCAACTCATTCTGTTATAGAGGGGCCCTGCATAGAAAGGAGGTTTCATTAGTTGTTTTTAGTTTAATTTTAATTAGCTCCGTTTTGTCACTTCGTAGTTAGATTTACATTGCTTTAAAGTTGATTCTTAGATTAAATTGCTTACTATTTCATAAATTAAATTCATGAATGCTTTTTTAGAGTTAGTTTTAAAATTGACTGTGTAATCCTATGCTTACCAAAGCATCTCAAGAAAGTAGTGTTTCTATTTTCCAAAATTGGATTGTGTTTGAAGCATTGGAGCATACAGTTATCTTAGTTTTCTTTCACATGTTTTTATCAATGCTTTCCTAGATTAAATTCTCAATTAAATGTATAATCATATGCTTGCTAAAACATCCCAAGAAGATGGCTTTGTCATTTTCCGAAATTGAATGATATTTGAGTACTTGGTCATACAGTAGTTGAGTTTCCTTTATTACATGCTTGTTAATTTCTTTCTTAAATTAAATTTAAATGTGTAATCAGATGCTTGTTAAATCATATCAAGAAGATGACTTTATCATTCTTCCAAAATTGAATGATATTTGAATATTTGGTCATCCAGTAGTTTAGTCTCATTTACATGTTTTTTAATTGTTTTCTTAGATTAAATCTTTAATTAAATGTATAATCAAATGCTTGTTAAATCATATCAAGAAGATGATCGTCATTCTTCCAAAATTGAATGATATTTGAGTATTTGGTCATACAGTAGTTGCCTTTCCATTGCTTTGAATTTTATTTCCATTTAGATTAGCATTATCATTTCAATTCTTAATCATAGGATTTATGTTTTCGATCCATGGAGTAGAATTAGATTAAGATAAATAGAATTAGCTTTAATTCCACATGATCAAAGTCATTAGATTAAATGCTCTATTTTTAGATCAGATTCTAACCATTTAAAGTTTGATTCATTTTTATGCAACTTATAATAGTTAAAGAACATTTCCTTTTCTTCCTTCTTTCAAAACTAGTTTTTAACATTAAAAATTCATTAGATTTAGTTGACCAATTTCATATTTTTCATTTCTTAAGATGAACTTCTTTAGACATAAAGAAACAAAACCCCCCAAAACAATATAAAAACATACACAACGAAGTAAGAACAAGGTTAACTAAGCATATATAGTGCACCACACTTCATCAGATTACAAACCTCGGTTGATAATTTATGTTAGCAATTTAAGACATTAAATTAACTAAACAGTCATCAATAGACTAGGCAAAGACATCCTTAAATTATCTCAATAGTTTCTCAAGCTCATCCCTTTCTCCTTTAGAGAGGTTCTTTCCAATCTTGATGAATTGGGGAGTGGTCACAGATCCTAGGTTTAGATCTAATGTGTCAGGAGTTTCTTCGTTATCATTGCTAGCGATGCTAATATCATTCCTTTCAAAGTTTTTCTCATTGACCACATCCTTATCTTTTGTGCGGGAATTCTCATGGTCTTGCAGGAAGTTATTTATGTCTTGGTTGTCCTAAAAAACAAGACAGTGCTCTTTATAGTCAGGGATGGATGGTTTATGGATTGTACCAATGATGCATTTGCCTCTTTTTGCAACATCATGAGGGATGATTGTGGAAGTGGATGCTACTACAACCAAGGTATTAGCCATGTCATTCAAATATCGGTCAAATGCTCGGAAAGAGAGATTGTCGAACCCCTTGAGCATGTGAGTGATCCTTTCTTTGTAGGGTTTCAATTTCTCATCCTTTATGTCAAAATTTCCTCTAATTTGTGACATAACTAAATCAAAATCCCCTATTATGATAAAATATTGAATCCCTCTTGACTTGGCTTCTTCAAAGCCTACCAATAGGGCCTCATACTTAGTAATGTTATTAGTGCAGGTGAATTGAAGTCTTATGTAAAACAAAATATATTATTCGTATGGGGAGATGATTACAACCAGATCCCGACCTATATTTGGAATGTTCCCCATCGAAGTAAATTACCCATAATACCAGGGAGGGAGCGGCAAAAACATGTTCATTTTTTAATATCCTCCATTCTCCAATTTTTTCTTTCTCTTCTTCTAAGCTACTTCCAGCTTCATGAGAGGATGTGATCATAGGGGCATAAAATTCGTGCCTAGGTATCAACACATAAGAGTTTTCTTTCCATGGGAGATAACTGATGGAACCGTCTTCACTAATGCATAGGTTGATATCTTCAATTAAATTTTTGGACTGGATGGTTCCCCATGCTAGGGGGTTTCTACAACAACTGTGTTGATGGAGAATCTCTTTTTTTTTCTTTTTTTTTTCATTTCAGATATTTATGAAGAAAGGTTTTTACCCTTTCCATGATCCTACATACCTTAAGTTTATTAGAGTTAAAAATCATCTTAGAAAAACATTTCCTTGAAAGCTTCAGTCCTAACTATGTCATAATGCTTGAGGACATGATGTTGATAGGGCTACCAGAGTTTAGGATGCAATTTCTTAAGGTGAGGACGTTTACTCCAAGGGTGATTAGAATGGATTGCTTATATCCAAGGCTATCCTCAATGGGACCTTGAGGATAGGATCAGGGGGCTTTTCCTTTACCTCGAAGGTGTCTTGGGGTAGAACATTTTCTTCATTTCGGAAAGGATCCTCATCATCAGATGAACTATCTTCCTCAACCTGGAGCATATTGATAGATGGTTGCCTCATAGGTTGATCAAGGTCAAATATGATGTTTTGGGCTTGGAAGAGGTTATCAGGTTCCTTATTTCAGGCATAAAAAATTAGCTTTCCTGTGAAGGAATTTAGGTACACAACCAAGGTTATTTCTTTTAGAGGGGCTAAACTATTTGGGAAGGAGTGAATGATAGAATTGAACCTATGATTGAATTCCATAATGGATTCATCATCCTTCTTCTCGGTAGATAAGAACCCCTTGTATAATTGAACCACATCCATTTTATGGTACCATATATTTTCAAATGTTTCAAGGAACCCCTCCCATGAAGATATAGATGATGCAGGAAGGGAGAAATACCACTCATGGGATTCTTCTACGAAACTTGTGGAAAAGGAAATCATGTGGTTGAACTCATTATAAGATTCCCCACATGTCAAGCCTTCAACTTTTAGAAGTTTCTCTTGAGGATCTTCTTCCCCACTAAATGTAGGTATGTCAAAATATTCAGGCACATGGGTGAATAGTGCCCTAATCACATTTGAAAGGTTGAGAGGCCCAAAGATTTTATGCTTGCGTTTCAGCCTCTTAAGCCTCCTATCAAAGAACAAGATATGGGATTCATGATTCTTTCTACAATGATAGGTTAATGTCTTAGGGAATTCCATATTGGGATGGATATTGTGGAGTCACTAGAGGAATATTAATAAATGTCGTTAATGAATAAATTCCTCAATGATTCCTCCTTGGTAACGGCGTCAGAAATGTTACCACTCAAACCAACAAGGGCGCAAAAGGGGTTCCTAATAGGGAAACGATGGAGGCTTAGCCCACTGCAACCGCGACTACGATTCCCTTCTCTTTACAAAATTTCACGGATGAGAGGAGTCCCAATGTTTTCTTTTTTGGGGGGAAGTCTCTTATAAAGGATATGTCAATGGATAAGTATGAAGTGATCGCAGTTACCCTTTCCCAAGGAGAAGGTGAAGAAATGGTGCTTGCTTTCTCTTTAAGCAAGGTACTTTCCTTCCAAGGGAGAAGGGGTGAGGATAAGGGAGAAGGATACAACTTGAAGAGGTAATTCCAGATAACTAAAATCCTATATGAACTTGGTTTCCCAAACAACCCTTGATGATTAGTCTTTGATAAAAAATGGGACCACACGGGACCAAGTGGACCTAGCCTAGAGTCGGGGATGGAATATAACAGCCAATGATGTGCCTATCGTGGACAAGGTGAAGGGAAAGGATCAACCAAGAAATTTTTCTTCAAAAGGTCAAATTGATCCTACTAGGGTCAAGCCTTGGGGAAGCCTAGGAAAAACTTGGTCCTAGAGCTAAGGCTTCCCGGAGATTATACCATTGGAATTGTTGCAATTCATATGAGAGGGAGGGGACCCACCAACGTAATAGCCTCCAAAATATTGAAGTTTTCCTATTGGTGAATTCATAGGAAATTGATTCCTTAGGTGACCTATCAGGGATAGACCCGAGAAAAATGGAAAAAAGATGAAAAATAAAGGGGAAAATGACCACCCTTTTGAGCGGTCAGTGCTTCTTTCCCTTGGGGATATGGATTCAATAATGATTATGATTGAGAATTCAGTTTCTTTATCAAGGAGGCTTGGAAAGTCAACTTCATCTGATGTTAAGGGAAAGGAAGAAAATTGACCTTAAAGAATTTATACTTCATGCAAATAGTGCAAGCTTATCGAGATAAAAAAATCTCTAAGGCATTTCATTCATCTAACAATGGCCCATACATTAAACGAGTTAAATAAAAACTTAATTCCACATTTCAATCATGCATCAACTAGCCCTAATTATAACAAAGTTCAATAGTATGCAACAACAAAAATATATTATCAAAATTCATTTAGAGTGTTAGAGAGTATATCCAACCAGCATCAAATTTGCAAAAAACAAAGTTCGAAGATAAAAATGGTCCAAATCCGTACATCAAAATTCATCCATTTATCCAAAATTATCCTCCAAGAAGAAATGAAAAGTTCTCTAAATATAGAGAGATCCCAAGTGAATTGATGATACAAATGAATTTAGCTAACATCAATATATACCCCCCCTTTTAGGAGTTTGAATTAGCCTATGAGTCTACATTATCCCCTAATAATAAAATAGTGTGCAAATAAAACCCCTATTGGTGACAAGCCAACCAAAATAGCTCATAAATGGAAAAATAAACTTCTCAGGGGGGGGGGGGAGAAATAATAATATGTACATATTGTGGGGCCCTCCAAAGGGCTAATAATATCCTGAAGTGCCATAATGAGGAATAAACTCCTAAAAATAAGATGGACAAGGGGGTGGCCCCTTGTTCTCCAAGTAGTAGCCATGTGGTGTTATGAGTGGGTGTGGGGGCACCTAAATGACCCCATGGGTCTCCATATGAATCGAAGATGCCTGTAGATCCTATGCAAGGGTTGGAGTGATGGAATGAATGTTGCCGTGACATTGTAGAAGTCATGGAACACCTACCAAGAGTGTGGGGCTCCTGTAGTGCCTGTTGGGCATAGTGTAATAAGCACATCATCATCATCCCAAAAGTGGATCGCTAGTAGTCTTTGAACATCGACGAGGATACGTGGAGTGTTGGCTACTATTGTGGAGGCCATGGATCTCTACACACACCCTATATATGCCAATGTAACCCTCTAGAGGTTAGGACTCCATATAGGGAGACCAAACCTAAATGGAAACAACCTACAATCTTGTATAATATCCAATGCATCCCTTAGGCTTCTAATACAACTAGTCATTAGAATAATTATGTAAAAGAGTTTACAAGCCATGAACAAAAAAATGGGCACTTCACAATGGCATGCCCTTCCGTAGTGGGCTTTGGCATGTGCTAGTGTCTCTAAGCTCCAAAGGGTTTAACCAAACACCTTATTTGGTGGTTTCAATCCTTAAATGGGATAATATGTCCAAGTTACATCCCTTTAATGGGGGTGGCAAGTGATAAATAGGTGAGATGGAGTAGAGAATGAGAGGTGAAATCCTAGAACACGCATCGGGGCATAGGGGCATCTAGATAAGGGAAGCCCATACCTAGGTATATAATGTGTAGGAGGGGGAAATTGTGGTACATGAGGATCCCCGACCTTGATTTTTACACCATGCTTTATATGTTTATTTCCTTTTATGAATTTTATTTAATTAACTGCTCAGAGGCTCAAAGGAAAACAACATGATATGTAAGATATAACAGTTATTACGTCCTTTAAGGTAGGGCGGTTCATTTCCCTCCAAGGGTTGGGACAATCCCTCCAAGGGTTGGGACAATCATGGGTTCCTGAATGATAAGCAGGCTCATATAGGGCCTATGGAACCAGGGTGATGACCATGGATGGGGTAGATCTCATGTGTTGGATTTTTCCCACATGTTTATTATTTTTGTCCCAACCATCTTTTACATTTTGTGGTACAATTTCTTGTTAAGTGTGCCCAATTATGATTTTTTTTCTTTTTCTTTTAGTTGCTTCAACATTTGGGGCATCATTCCAGGCATGACCCAATGTGGGGGCAAGGGGATAGGGAGGCTAACCATATGTCCTATGGGGACTATGTGGACCCAAGGGGGAGAAATGATGAACAAGAGTATAATGAGTAAAAGGGGAGTAACATTTAGGTTAAAATAAAAATTAATTAATTAAACAATAATTATTAGTAATTTCTACTATATTCCTATAAAATTATTAATTATATAATATAAATAATAATTAATTAATTAATTATAAATATAATTAAATAAATAAATAAATATTTATATTTATAATTAATTATATGTAAATATATCTTTTAATTTAAATTAATCATTAATCAATAATTTCTATTAAAATTTTCCCAACAAAATAGATTTGTTAGTAAATTAAAAATAAGTAATATTCATAAATTAAAAACTAAATAATTAATTTATATATTATATTTTAAACCTACCCAAAATTATTCATAAACTAAATTAACTAATTTAGTTACTTTATAATATAATAAATAATAAGCTTAAATATTAAACCAACTAATTAGTAAAAAAAATAAACAAAATAAAAAATAAAATAAAAATGCAATTATTAAAATTAATAATAATAAAATTTATTAAATTAGAAATGTAATTATTATAATTAATAAAAATAATAGAAATACAAAAATACAAAACCTTGGTTGGCTCTTTTCAAGAAATTGATCTCTATTAATGGTCTAAAATCCTTCCCTAAAAATTCTTCATTCTAAAGTTCGAAACATCGACACATGTTCTTCAATACTATGGATAATCCGATAAGCTTCTTAAAAAACTCCTGAAATAATTATTTTCCTTCCTGCAAAAACACTTGAGAAACTGTACTAGATCCTCCTTTGTTCACAAAATTACTGAAGTCACAAAGACTATAATGATCTTCCAAGATTTTAAAGTGTTGTTCATTTTTTGCAACAAGTTGTTGATTAAAATCCCCATAATGCTTGAATTCTCGCGTTTCAACAACATGGGCATTCTTTGACATATTTTGAAAATCCCTCCTTATCTCTAAACCTACATTTTCTTGCAAATCATTTCCATTGTTTTCTTTACAAACCCTCTTGTCTTCAACAATACTTTTTCTTTCAATATGATAAGAAAGATTTCCACAAACCCATAAGTTATCTTCAATGTCCTGTGCATAAAGAAACATCTGCTCTAGAGTGCAAGGCTTTCTCTCCTAGAGATAAAAATCCAAGTCAATAGGATGAGCCTTCGAATAGTACACCATAGCAGTAACTTCAGAAGGTCAAATTTCTTTTGGCACGCTGAAATAAATTTTTTAAAACCTCCTATTAAATTCAGTGACTTATTCATTGGTCTCCTTCTGCACAGTATATATACTTATTCTCACCCCAATATTTAAGAAAGATGTCCCAAAAATCCTGCCATGAAGTGATTGTATTTAACCTACTCTCACCCCAATATTTAAGAAAGATGTCCCAAAAATCCCGCCATGAAGTGATTATATTTAACCTTAAACATTCAAACCATTGTTGAACGTCCCCCTTTAAGTAATGAAAAAACATCCTTAAAACCACATCTTCATGAATTATTTCAAAGTTTCCCAAGAAATACTCAAATTGCAAAACATGTTGTTCAAGTGCAAGGTCATTGCTTTAGAAACTTGAAACCCTCTGAAGGATACTGATGAAGGGTTGTGGGTAGCTTCAGGGGTTTAAATATTTCCCTGGTTTTGAGCTGAAAAGCAGGGAGTTCCTTGTGAGGCAAAGCGGTGACTGCCAAAGATGATGAATTATCTTCTTTATGTTCAGATGGTGGCTGGTTATTTTCAAGGATTGTAATTTACAAATCATTTTTGTTCTTAGATTCAGAGGTCGAAATCATCCCAAAATAAATAACACAGGAAGAAGGAAGGTCTTCTTTTTCTGATAACACTTTTTGATGTGTAGGGGAAAGTGGACCATAGAGCTGATAATAAAAAATAGAAATTCCTTAAAAAACCTCAAAGTATGATACTTGTATATCATTTTCTTGTTAGCAAATTTTTTCCTCCAGTGAATTCTTTACCAGTGGAATCTCCAGGTGAATAATAAATAACCAATTTTATATGTAAATCTTGTTCACCATCAAGAAATAAATCTTAATACCCAAGGAAAAATAATTGTCTCCATTTCCCGGCAACGACGCCAAAAGATGTTGTAATTTTTGGAAAGAGTTCTTGGATGTAGGGGAACCTGGGACATATAAAGATCAATAAAACTTTAAGAAATTGTGGCGAGAGGGACATGCCATGAATTCTGCAATGAATTAACTAAATAAAAAAACCTAGTCATTGAACGAGGATGGCCAGAAACAATGAGTGTTGCAAAGGCCTTAGATTAAAAATGTGGTGTAGAAGAAACTAAATGAGACAAGATTTCGGCACAGACAATTAAGAATCTGGGAATGAATTTTTTGAACATGAAATGCCTTTTAAGGATTTCTCTAAATAAACGTAGGTATTGTCTGCTATAAATCATAACATAAATAATTCTATAAATGCTCAAGAAGGACCAACTACATCATTCCAAAAAGGAAAGTCTCACGCAAATAGAAAAATAAGCAATGCTTTCCAGCATACCCACTCCTAGAAACAAACTGACTTCTATTATTGATTTCATGAGAGATTTCCCAAGACCCCGAACCTCCGAACCCCAGGAAAATATTCCATTTTACCCTTTTATCTTCACCCGTTAGACTTAATTGACTAATTGTTCTCGTATGATTACAAATTGATTTTTTTTAACAATGTTGCAACTGTGTCATTTTAAAGGTTTTTGTAATAGCTAAATGACAAAAAGGATGTTATTTTAATATTAGATAAACTATATATAATATTAAACTTTGACTTTTCTTTTGAAAACAAAACTGCAATTTTATTTTTTAATTTACAGTATAAATATGTAGAGGTAGAGGTTAGTCATTTAAATCGAACACATATATTTAAAGTTGTGGCCCAAATATTTATCTTTATGCGCTGGAGGGTTATGGAATTTTTGGGCTGGTTCCAGTGCTCTTCACCATGTATATGCTGACAAACCACAAACGGTTATTAAAAACCACAAACAACCTATAGGAACACCTCTGCCGGTTTCAGAAAATTAGGGAAGGTGCCCCCGGGATCAATCTGGATGATTGATTACCATATAAGCAGTTTGGTCCAACTGCTTTCCCGGGGGCTTTCCTTGGCATAACCATGGTGCACTTTATGGTGCCGGGGCTCCATTGATTTGGAGTTTAAGGGTGGTGGACTGGCTATTGGGCCTTTAGATATCAACTCTTTGCTGGTGATGCTATTCTTCTCAGGTACTCTCTACACGCCTTTTTATTTTGAACAAGAAATGTTGCAGCATCACAACTCCCAATCAAAACAAGCTTCGTTGTCTTCAATTCCATATCCTGCTTCAATCTTGTACTGGCTACCAAAACACCATCGATAAAAATAGATAACCCTGAGAGTCTCATTGAAATTTTGCAACGTCAGTTTGTATTGCTTTAGCAATTTCGAAGTCAATCAACTTCAGCGCACCTTTGACCAAACATAAATTTGAAGGTTTCAAATCTGAACGCACAATACGCTTCTCATGTATTGTATTAACAACCTTGAGATATTATTGGCAATAGGAATGTAACTTATTCTCATACGTTTGTTTTTCTCAGCATCCCTTTCCTTTTATGATGCCATCACTTCTCTGTCAGCATTTAAAAAGCAATCGTGATAGTTGATAGTTAATGGAAGAAGTCAAACGACTGGCTTGAAACATTTTCCATACAAATTGATGTATAAATAATAGTATATCCATCTATGACTATATCATACCCGCTTGCTTGTCTACCAAAGTGACATGTCTTCATAAGTGTTGTCTCTCATAAGAATCTTGACTAAAACAAAACACATAAGGGGCTGCTCAGCTCCATTGACAACAAAAACCACCTTTTCCAGAGATCCAGTCTTGGATATCTTCAATGATCAGGATCTTTGTTCTTTCTAGCTGGCAAAATTTAGCTACACCGACGTGTACACCCTCCTCTAACTCGATGATGTTCTCAAAGGCACTATTAGGTGGTCTTCCTAGTGGAATGTCCCCGAACACTGCTAGGTACCTGTCTAGAATGACCTAAATGTATGGGTGTGATGGCTTAGGCTTGCCCCTTGCATCTAATAACCTGAGCTCCACAACCCACTCTATATCCCCATGTCTTAAATCCGCCTCCTTCCTATGCGCTAACACTGTTTGTGGGGGATACGAGTGGGTGACGAGTGCATGCCTCTCAATAAAACTAGCTTCCCATCAGGCCCTGTGAACTCCATCTCCAACTTCTTCCAATTGATGGTAACATGCCCAAGAGAGTATAGCCACTGAACACCAAGAACCACATTGGTTTCTGGAATGTCAACTATAAAGAAATGATCTGTCATCAAATAGTTCCCCATCACCACTGTGATCTTGATAACGTCTCTAGTACACTTCATGGTACGGTCTCTCGACACCAAGACTAAGAAGCCCTCAAAGGACTCTGTGTAAATGGCTCTCCTCTCCACCATCTGGGCGTCTACCAAGTTGTGGGTTGCCCCACTATCTACTCGCACCGATGTATGTTGTCCCTGCACCTTGCCCCTGATCCTCAAAGTAAGGTACTTCGTCAATTCCCAAAGTGAAGTGATAGCTCTTGTTGTAGGGAAGAAAAGAGCTCCTCCTGGTGGGGGAGGTGGGCCTCCTCCTCCTCCTCCTATGGCTCACCATCGCCAACACCTATCTCCTTCTCTGCATCATCCTCCAACTCACTATTAGAAAACACCTCTATATAGTGTGCCTTGCCCTTGGTACACTTGTGCCCCAGTGCCCATGGCTCTTGGAAAGTGAAGCACAACTTCCTCATATGGAGGTCTCTCTGGATCTCATCATCCAACTGCCCATGCCCTTGAATATCTCGATGTGGTGGAGGCATAGTGTCACGAACCCTTTGTGGGAAGGAGCTCATGGTGGAACCGGTGCCCTAGCTTTGGGAATTGTTAACTGCAAATACTTGGCACAAGTCAGTGCTTCCTGTAAAGTAGTGGGCATGTGGGACCTCATTAGCCCCCACAAAGACTCAATCAAGCCCTCCAAAAAGGTATAGATCCTCCTGGCATCTGACAAGTCCGACACCATCACTGATATCCTCAAAAACTCTGATATGTTGCTCGGGGCTGCCTGTCTGCTTGAGCTATGTGAACTCTTTAAAATGTTCCTCTGGATCCCTCTTGTAAAAATGCTCCACAACCCTCCATGTGAAGTCTTTGTAGGTGTGAAGTCTTCATAGGAAGTCACGCTGGCATGCCCTAGCGTGGTCAACCAATGGAACCACCAATCGTGTGCTTCCTACTCCAAGTGCAAGGTAGGCATTTTTATGGCTTCCACCTCAGTCATTCTACTAAGATGAAAGTGCATGTCCAACTTCTCCACACATGCCCTAGTCGTGCACTTGGATGATGCATCGAACATGGGGAGATACATCCTCCCAATGGTATGTTACAGCTCTAAATTCTGCGTGCCTGAACCCTATGCAGCCTTGCCCTTGTCATTCAGCGTTACCTGGAAGAAATCTTGAAAGGACAGTGCAACTCAAAAGTCCTCCCCCATAGACTGCCACTCCCAAAAATACTCTCCCATAGATATCTCATCCTACCCGGCCTACTCACTTGTTTGTGAGGGAAAAAATGTGTGCAATGTAGTCCTGGTTGGCCCACTGAAAGCGTGTGGGTGAGTCAAAGGAGAATGATGGTCATACTAATGTGAAGCCCCTGAAGTCTCTGCAAACAAGAAATATCGGTGAATACCCCTGTCCCAGTGGTGCTTCTTAATTACTTCCATCATTTTTTTTCTATCCCTTGGTTGAGTCATTCAGGGCCCTCAAGAGGCTATCGAATGTTGCCTCCTCTTTTCTCTTGGGTTCCACCATGTCTACTTCCTCTACCTCCTATTTTGGGGTCTTAGTATCAGGTGTACTCTCTAGTTCCCTCTCCCAACTCATGTATCTATGCTTCCGGTAAGTAATATTCTGCTTTTCTTCTGTGGTCATAGGAGATGTTCCCACAACTTAGCCTCGACTAGTGCTCTGATACCACTGTAATATTCATATTAGAAAAATTAGCAGTGATACTCAAGCAAAATACACATGTAAGACAAAAAATTCAGACAACAATTAGACACCCACAAATACGCCAAAAAATGCGTCAAGTTGAGCCATTTTATTATCAAAGAGGAGAGTACAATATATGTATGGAATATGTGCACCTGGGCTTGCCAAAGCAAGCTAGACACTGTACCATGTGAGAGAATGTGCTACCTGAATGCTTGAAAGTGCTTCCTCTTCAATGCTATGTGTTGGCCTTGGAAATCTACACTGCTGACTGCGAAGAGACCCTTGTTTGAGCCCTCTAGAGTGCTCAGAAAATTCTGCCAAATTAATCTTGGCCTCTCCTCAACAAACCCAGAAAGACCAAGAAAGGTTGGGCCTTGTTCCAACCTTCCAAAATTACCCCCAATTTTTGTGAGCTCCCTCTCGAGCTGGGTAACTCGTACTAGAGAAAAAACTGCCAAAGCCCCCTCCAAAATTAGCTAAGAACCTCTCCAAGGATTCTCCTTATGCCCCCCTATAAATCTTCAAGCCCCAACTCCGGTTCAAGCCTCCACAACCAAGGTGCTCCTCTAATGATTGTGCAAGCCCAGTCAAACCACTTCTGGCCCAAGAAGAAGAAATTCGGCCTGAAGGAAGTCCACTCAAGATGCCCACCAAACCACTGAAAAAATGAAGCTATATGCCAAAAGAATGTGCTCCTAAATTCTCATAACCAACTCTGTCATGAAGCTCACTCCCCACAAGAGTGTGTGGTCCCTTACTGCACCTAGCCTGCTCCTCAACAACTCGAATCTCCTTATGGAATCCCTCTAGAACAACTCCAAGAATGCAGCAAAGGATCCCCTAAGGTGAAACTTGAAGTCCACCGAAGTAGGAGTTGAGACCTCCCCTCAAAAATCTCTTGCGCTGAACAACACTTTGTTGAGCCAACATGAGCAAACAATGGTTTAGACATCAAATGAGTAAAAATCCCAAAATGAGTGCTCCAACTCCCATTTATAATTTCTGCCCCTTCTCTTTCCATGTGGGCTCCACCCAACGAATTTCCTTTTCCCTCCTTCTCTCTCCCATTTATAATTTCTGCCGTTCTCTTTCCATGTGGGCTCCACCCAACGAATTTCCTTTTCCCTCCTTTTCTCTCCAAGTCGAGCTCTCTGTGGGCTTCTCTTTCCATGTGGGCTCCACCCAACGAATTTCCTTTTCCCTCCTCCTCTCTCTCTCTCTCTCCAAGTCAAGCTCTCTGAGCGCTGCGTGTTCCCTCATCATGTGGACTCCATTCTCTTTCCATGTGGGCTCCACCCAACGAATTTTCTTTTCCCTCATTTTCTCTCCAAGTCGAGCTCTCTGTGGGCTTCTCTTTCCATTTGGGCTGCACCCAACGAATTTCCTTTTCCCTCCTCCTCTCTCTCTCTCTAAGTCAAGCTCTCTGAGGGCTGCATGTTCCCTCATCATGTGGACTCCACCCAACGAATTTCCTTTTCCCTCCTTCTCTCTCCAAGTCGAGCTCTCCGAGAGCTTCTCTTTCATGTGGGCTCCACCCAACAAATCTCCTTCTCTCTCCTCCTCTCTCTCTCCCTCCAAGTCGAGCTCTCCGAGGGCTTCTCTTTCCATGTGGGCTCCACCCAACAAATTTCCTTTCCCCTCCTCCTCCTCTCTCTCCAAGTCAAGCTCTCCGAGGGGTGCGTGTTCCCTCATGGAGTGGCCCCCACGTTCCACTAACTCCACAATTTTTCCCTTTCTGTGCATGGGTCCCCTCTCTTTACCCATTTTTTTAGGTCCCCCTCTCTTTGCTTCTTCTTCTTCTTCTTTTAATCCACTTTAGTTTTTCTTTTTTTATTACTTTTATTTTTTTATTTATTTATCCACTTTAGAAAATCGTAAAAATGGCGGTGCTGCTTGTTGATTTTAATTAGACGGGACATCACATTATGCTTTAGAATGCCGGAAAAACCCAATTTTGTTGAAAGGCCAAAGCCTATGACAAAGAACTGAATGACCTCGGTCCATCTTTAACAGGGCCGAAATTCTCAGAAGGTCGAAAGGCCTCAGTGTGAATCTCAGGTAGGCTGAAAAGGCCTTAGAAGCTGGGTGCAGAAGGCCGAAAGGACACAGGAGTGACTTCAGGCCGAGAAATCTCAGAAAAAGTCTGAAGTTTCTCAGATAATAGAAAGGCTTGTGAAAGACTGATTTGAGATTGCACGATTAAGATGATACTTTTGCCTAAATCAAGTTATTTTAGTGGTTGAAAGGGTTAAACATTTATCATACGATAGATCTGCTTATGAGTCATGACATGTCTGGAAGCTATAAATCTATCATGAGGAAGATTAAGTTAGAAGTTCCTTCTTTCTTGTGGTCTATAGATATTATATTCCTTATGCTCTATGGCAACCTTCCTTGAAAAATTATTTGACAGGAACAAAAGAGATGGAAATTAAAGAGCAGAAAATAAGAAGATCTAGATAATGATCCTGGGTTAAATTATAAAATCTGTGGAAGTATTAAATCTGTGACAAGGAACCAAAAAGTCTCTACAGGAGGGTAACTTCGGGAGGACAAGAGGCCGAGTTTATTGTTCATTCTCAGGACCGAATTTATCTCTATGATTCAGGGGCTTGGGTATATTACTTGACATCTTGATAGTCCGAGAACCATTCATTCTTGATAGGGCAAGAGCCATTCATTCTTGGTAGGGCCAAAAAAGAAATCTTGTTAAGGTTGAGTCATTTCTGGAGTTGCCCATGTGAAGAACAAACTATTACTACCGTGATTATCTCAGAACCATGTTAGGACCAATTCAGATGTGAAGAAGGTATCTCTAGAAAGCAGTTGTGGCTTCAACTGTTTGTACAAGCACTGGACGATTGTCTGCAAGGCTTATATGATTCGGGAAGATGTTGTTTCTTTACAGTGCCAGACAGGAAGAATGCAAACTATAGTTTGATCAAGATGAAGCATTCCTTGAATAAATGATACACGAGGATAAACAGATCTCTAAGAAATCTGAGTTGCAAGACCAAATTTGAGCTCTCAGATGTGAACTCACATTTAGACCTATTTGGGTAGCTTCAACGAATTGTGTTGAATCTTATATAAGGGTAAGCCAAGGCATGAGAGAAGAATGCTGTCATGTAGTCCTTAACAAGTGCATTTTGTATTCTCTGCTTGAAAGATCCAGAGGGAGCTGTGATGAAAGACTCTCTCTTTCTTGGTAGTACTGATAATCTTAGGGTTTGTAAAACCCTAGAAGACCTGAAGGATATTACTAAGGAAAAGCATGCAGGGTCATCCATATTACCCTCTTGCAGTAATAATCAGTGGCCAAAAGCCTTACAATTTACTTGTCGAGGTTGTACTCTTGAAGCCAAGCCAAGACTGTAAGTGGCCAAGACTGTAAGTGGTCAAGATTGCAGTGTGGCATCAAATCTGTCATGAAACCTCTGTCAGACGTAACTATGATTTGAGAACTAAGGCCTAGCCCTAATTAAGTTACTAGGGCCATAATTGCAGGATGCACCCATTATAAGGTCTAGGCCTAAGTAAGTTAATTAAGGCCATACTTGCAGGATGCACCCATTATAAGGCCTAGGCCTAAGTAAGTTAACTAAGGCCATACTTGCAGGATGCACCCATTATAAGTAAGAGAATATACCTTAATTTGTAGAATCAAACCATGCTCTTCCTTATTACCTACAATCATACGATGTGAACTATTACATATTCAAATCATGCTCATCAAACCGTGTGACTTATTATATAATCAAACCATGCTCTTCCTTATTAGTTACAACCAGACCATGTGAACCGTTATATAAAGATAAGCACTTATATAAAAGTGCAAAATATCGATACCCTATATTACGTTTTTCAGACCTTGTGAACTACTGGAGAATCAAACTATTTAATGTAAGATTTGGAAAACATTAAATAGCATGGCATGAAGTGTCAATTTATTCTCAAGTTTATATATGCTCACACTATATCATATATTACGGTGAGGTCTATGGGAACTAGTTGTCATATCCTAACATCCCCCAATACTAATGACAACTACGCATTTGTTTTTTAAATTTTAATTATACTAATCACAAACTATACACTTGTTTTTTTAATTTTAATTTTACTTTTACTTTGCCTACTTATATCATGCTTGTGTTGTACTATTTTTAACTTTCTAAATTAAGGAAATAAATACAAGTTAATTGCATTCACTACCGAGGCCTTCACTTTGGGTTCTCAAGGAAGAATTCATCTACTTAGAAATGTAAAGAAAGAAAAGTATATTTGGACTTAAAACTCTCAGGAAAGCCTCACATATATGTGCAATGAAGCCTTGGCCCCGGATCCCATTAGAAACCTTCGCAACAGAGAATTTATGTACAAAATATACATCATAGAATGCTTTCAGCATAAACATGATATTTATGCATCACCACAAAGTTCTTCATCAAATAAAATATTACATGATATAAGAAGATAGATGGATTGATTTTTCCACTTCACTGTTCCCCATGGCCAAAGAGCTTCGTTCTTCATCAAATAATATATTACATGAGATAAGAAAATGGATTGATTTTTCCACTTCACTGTTCCCCACGGCCAAAGAGCTTATATCAAGAAATATACTTCTAAACAAAATAAAGTTAACTTATACATTCATTCATTAACTTAACAACTTCACTTATTCCAGTAGCTAAACCCTCCAAATCAAAGGAGTTTAATTACGATAAATACAAATAAACACTATAAAGCCAAGTAAATAAGATCTAATTAAAAAGAATAATAGCAATTCTCTTCATAGAATCAGATATAGTTTGCTTCCAACAGTGCATGCATTATTTTACAGATGGGGTATTTATCTATGACACCCAATAAATTGTACATGAATACCTGCAGGAAAAGCATTAATGGAGCAGGTTAGGGTCGATCTCCATGCATCAGGTTATATTACAAGCACATAAATGGCGTATACAACGCCAGGGATGAAGCCCAAGATTGTTAAGAGCAAATCTATCCAGAATTCCACCTGCAATTCCACAGTGACCCAAATACTGTTTAGTGCTGTAGATGCATCAAAACAGAGCCAAAGCCAGAAAATAAATATGAAAAAATAACGCACCCCAAGACCATATCTGAGAAAAACTCCAAGAGGTGGAACAAGTATTGATAACAGCACCTCTATGAACGTTTCGGAGCCCATTGGAATTACAGTAACTTAGCTGACTGTCGCCTCACTGATTCAACAATGAAAGTAAAGAGAAAAGGAGGACAAATAATGAGTTCGCCAGAGGAAGATATCAAGAAAACTGATAGAGTTGTAGGGACAGAGAAAGAAGAGAGGGAGTTGTGAAATGTGTTTGAAGAAGACGAGTATTGTTTCAGCGTGCGGAACGTGGAAGCTTAGTTTCGCTGATTACTCGATATTGTCAACACGTAGGCCTGTATCATTTTTCTTGTCTTCTCCTTTGACGTTGTTTAACTCGGCTTATTCTGTGTTTCCATTAAGTTTGGCGTAATTTTGTGGATCATTTATTCTTTTCATCAACTATAACTAACAATATAGACATCATAATATCGATTCCAGCTAATTATAAGAAATTAGCTCCAAACTGAAGTAAAATTAGTGAGAAACTAACTAACAATATAACTTTGTTCATCATTTCAAAAGGAGCTCCAAATCTGTGTAAAGTTAGGGAAATCCTAATTCCTGATATAACTTTGTAGGAGTTTCTCCTTATTTTATTTTGATAATTGGTTTTGCAAAGGAAAATGTTAGATTGTTGGGTCTCCATGCAGCTGAAAACTGTTCCATTATTCAAATTTGTCAGTCAATAAACTAATGTCATTTTCTATTAGGGTTTCGAAGGTATGTTGCAATTAGGAATGTCCATCCTGTTTTTAATTTTTTTTCTTAATACCTAATAGTATTCTTAATAGCGAATAATATTTTCCTAGTCATGTGTTTACATGCTTGCTTTGCATTATTATTTTTAAAATTAAGAAAATAGATAGATTAAAGCAGCATTATTATTATTTTTAAAATTGAAAAAATATATAAACTTTAGTGTTTGAAAGGTTGTTTTTATATTTCTCAATTCAATGAAACTTAATAGATAAGTTAACCAAGTTTGAAACCTAGGCAAAGTCTTAATATTAATCAGTAAATTTCTAATAAATTTTAATAAATAAATTAACTAAATTTCCAACCTCAACACGACCCCAATATTAATCAACAAATACTTAACATATACCATTTAACTTAACTCAATAATTTTACTTTACATATTCTTATTTTTAGCCTTTAACATATACCATTAAGTATTTTCACTATGAGTTTTATTTTATTTTATTGGGTTCATCTTGCTTTCTAGAAATTTCATAAAGCTATTCTGGAGTTTTTTTTTTTCCTTTATTTTATTTTATTATTTTAATTTTAATTTAATTTTATTTCATTTTATATAGGTAATATTTATTTAGGTTTTATTAAAAATTAAAAGTGAAATAAATTTATATTTAACATGTAATTTTTTAATAATAATAATAATAGTAATTGATACGGTAAAGTTATTAAATAAGTTTTGTGTGCTAATTTATGAGAAAGATGTGCACAAACTAAAAGTAAGACAATTGTAATAAAAATGAAATAAACAACAAATTATGGACAACAAGATTTATGGAGGAAATAAATTACAAAACAAAACACCACACTCTAAAGCACATTCAATATATTATTCAACAACTGAATTGATATAGTACAAAGGGTTTGAGCTCTCAATAAGAGTATTCAATAGTATTGTAATTCCAAAAAAAATTCAATAGAATAACAGTAAGATAAAGATCATACACACTTCCTCTAATCCTAACACTAAATAAATAAGAATAATGAAACTATAAATCATTTATGATTTCCCATTTCTACATACTAGAAACCACTAGTATGTTATTTCCCGCCAATGCTCTGCATTTATTCCCTACCACTACTCAACACATATTCCCTAAGACTGCTCCATATTTATTCCCTACTTAACTATAGCAGTGCAAAGTACACCATACATTTGTTCAAATATTGTCACTTTCCATATATCTTACAAAGGTGAAAGGGAGAATGCATCAAACTATGAAGTTAGGGCCCAAAAGGCCCATAGACTCATAACACCACTTGAATTTACTTGTAGTTACCAATTTTGTCAGTACGTTTACATGAACATTTTACATAGTGTCATCTTTAGCTAGTTTCAACTTTCCATCTTCTAATGTATCCCTAAAAAAATGATACTAGATATCTATATGCTTTATCTTTACATGAAAGGTTGGGTTTTTACCTAGACAAATGTCATTTTTACCATCACATTGAATTACAATAGTTTTTTGACTTATTATTACTTGTGAACATAGTTTCATAAGCCAAATGGCCTCATTGTAGGAATGGCTCGCTACCATATACTCGCTTTCTCGTCTAAATCATTGTTGTACCAAAAAATTTAAACATGTATTCACTTGTAGATCTCCTTCTATGTACATCATATTTCCAATCAAAATCCACATATCCCTGTATAACCATGTGTGGGACCCTAAAAAATCACTAAGATAGTAAATGGAATATTCAAAAGTACCTCTCAGATACCTGAAGATCCTCTTCATTACAACCTTGTGTTCACATCTAGGATTAACCATGAATTGATTGAAGACTCTCATTGTTTGGGTAACGTCTAGTAAAGTATAAACCATAACATACATCAAGATACCAACTACATTGGAATGAGGAACAACAACCATATCCTCCATATCTATAGTTGTTGTAGGGAACTACTCAATTGAAAGCATAAATGTCACAAAAATTAGAACTTCCATTGGTCTGCAATTTATCAAGGCAAAAAAAGATGTAGTACAAAGTTGACATACTTACTTTAGCTTACCAAAACCTTTTATTCACTCTATCTCTCTTGATATTTATTCCTAAGATATATTTTTCACCTGATATAACATCTATCCAAATGTGATACCCATCCTATTTGTTTATCTATTTATTTTTGAAACTTTATTAAAGATCACGAACTCACTAATTTCGTTATCTAAAAACAAGATAAATACACTCTCATTAACATCTCTCTTCTTATCTAAATTCTTACTAGTACTTAAAATTTATTTAAATACAAAATCTCATAAGCTTCCTATATTTTTATGCCCTACCTAAAAACTATTAAATTAAATTGTAGATTCACTTCATTCATTAAATAGAAATTGTATTATCAAGAATTTTACCTTTTTTGAACAATAAGATGATTATAATGTTGTAATATACCATTTGATCCAGAATTCTACCATTATTTAGGAACAATATGATGATTATAATATTGTAATATACAATTAATCATATATCTTCACGATATTCATTCTGTTACTAAACTACGTACATACCTATGTTTGTTAAGAGAATGTGTTTATTGTATCAGAGGGTTTACTATTATTTCGACATTTCCAATTATGTGTATAAGTTGTTATCATTCGTCCAGTTCATATATATATAGAACCAGAGGGGGTTAATCTCATCCGCATAGGAAGGGCGTTTAATAGCTAAATATTTTTATCAAGATACAAGCTGTCACGATCTTTGTTCCTTGCTTGGAGTGGTTCCGACAATTAATTCTTCTTCAATTCCCAATGTACTCAATTGAAGTTGATGACCCACTCAGTTTTCCACCCTACCAACACCAAGGTACTCGTCTTCCTTTGGTCCCCTCGAGCCACAGTGAGGTTGTAGGAAGAAGAATAGGCAAATACTAACTGATAAGAGTTTCAAATGTAACCCTAATCTCCCTAGATTAATATTTTCCTATCCACCACACTAACCAACAAGTACTCAAGATCAAAATCTTGCAATCACAAGATTACAATATCACACTTTCTCACAAGAATACATATAATTTCATTATGACATCCATCCATGACAAGGGAACTTAAGGATTCCCCTACATAAGAATGTGTTCACTTTATAGAGTCTTTTAGGTGAGGATTATATGTGACACTTGTTATCACATGAAAAAATAATTAATATTTCCATAAATTTTATTATTCACCTAAACACATGTCCAATTCACACTTTGGTTCTCATGTAAATTCATAGTATTTTATTTAACTAAATATTTTCTCTCATCCAAGAGTCACATGTTCCCAAATTTGCTCCTAGTTGTTCCCTTATGCCTTGTTTCCCTTCCTTCACTTTTGAGTTTCTTTTAGTTAACTTCTTCTTACCTACCAAGAGGCCAAGTTAGTTGTATTTATTTCTTAAAATATTTCCATTTCAATTTAGTTACATTTTCTAGGATTTTTTCAATTAGGTAAGGTTCTCTTGATTTTAATTAATTCAAATAATTCAATTCTTGCATATATCAATTTAGATTTTAGTTCACTTAAGTTCACATCAATTTAAATGTATGTTAATACCCCTTTTAAACATGATAACTTGAAATTCAATTATATATCGATTACTATTGGTCCTAGTCATTCAAAGACTTATTGGAGGCATTTTGGTTATAGATCATATTTATCGCTAGAAAGTTTATGATAAAAAAAAAGTTTTCAAATATGTTATTTTTATTAATTTAAGTAATGATAGAGCTAATATAGCATTAATTTGGTAACATTACATGTTTGAGCCCTAATTAAATACTCCATAATCTCAATCGGACCATAGAAAATTTTAAGGGTGAAATTTCGCCCATGGGCAAAATTAGAGGGGTGTTTTTTTTTTGGTTGGGAAAATATTTTGCAAAGAGAGGTTTGAATATGGATTCCCCAATATTTATTTAAATTAAATTAGTTGTACAACCATTGGCCCATGGGAATTTGATAGGGGAGAGTTGAAAATTTCAATTCGCCTTGCAAAATTTAAAGTAGATACCCCCATTCGCCTTATTTTTTTGGTAATGGAAATTATCATTTCACCCTAATTTTATGAAAATATCATTTATTTGGATTTATTCCACATTATGGAATTCATTTTCACTCTATTTTTTTTTCATGCCCTAGATTTTTTTATATGCATTTTTTATGGTGAAATTTAGCCTAAACATCACCCTAATTTTATGAGAATATCGATTATTTGGAGTTATTTCACTTTACGAAATTCATTTTCATTCTATTCTACTTTTCCTTGCCCTATATTTGTTTAAATGTAGTTTTGTATGGTAAAATTTATCCAAGAATTCATGGAATCTAGGTTTTATAGGTGAGAAGTTCCATCTTTATTTAAAGGACCATGACAAGGAGATTGAGCCAAAAACTAGATCATTTTTTCAATTCTTTGTGGTTATCCAACATCTAGCGAACACATGACTATTCAACTGTCTGCATTTTAGTTTGGTAAGCACCCACATCCCTATTCTTTGAATTTTCAAATGAAGAATGAATCTGATTATTAAAATTTTACTTTGTGAAAAAATATTTTGAGCTAAATTGTAATGATTTTTTCTTTTTCTAATTCTTTATATAAATAGTAGGAACCACACCATATTTTTATATTTCCAAAATAATTACTTAGTCCAAGCATATGAAATATATGGTTCATTACCAACATGGAGTGAATTGCATTTGTATTTATGGTCCTTGGTTTGATCATTGAAAGGACCCACTACGCCTTCCTCCAACCCGAGACCCACATACCTTGTTTAGTTAACTCCTACACAAGCTCACTCACAATCTCCATATAGTTTCCTTCAATGATCTAAACCTAGGATGGAAAAGGTTATTATTATCTTATTCAATGTCTCATCAACCTAAAGCATTTGACCTTCTAAAATATCATTAGAGAAGTCAAGAATTGTATCACCGTAAGCCAGCTTGACTTCCACAACCATTTATAGTACAAAACCCTAAGGAGAAACATATAGTATATTAAACCAAGTGCATAGCTAAAATCACATCACTTTAACATATGAGCCATCAATAGTACGCAACCTTTGAATATGTGAAACCTTGAAACTTCCTTGAGCATTCAAATAATGTTTTTTATTCCTCTAACTAAAATTGCTCCACATGAGCCACTAATAGTATGTCTCCTTTGAATATTTGAAGTCTTGAGCATTCTAATAAAAAGTGTTTTATTCATGTATATTTGCTCAAAGGGTTCAATAGCTTTAAATTTTGTTCATTTAAACAATACAACTTTGGAGGCATATTATTTATACATCGATTCCCTTCATTTGATTTTCATCATTGTTATTAGTAAAATTTTGAAGCCAAATTATTTATTAATATTTCACCCCTTTTCTAAATTGTAAAGTGGAGTCCATCCATAGCCATTGTTAGTCTATTTATTAATGTGAGCAACACTTTCAAGTAATTCATTCATCAAATTCCAATTCCCATAGGATATAGAGGAATGGCCCCAAGAGATTTTGAGAAGAATGCAAGTACATTCAAGTCTACACCCATATTGAAAAGTTGTCTCACTTACTTTAAATTTCCACTAAGAGCTTCTATATGAAGAGAAGTCCAACATCTATCATTAATTTTGTGAGATCTTGGTATCAAAATCCTTTTCAGTAAATGTCGCTAGGATGCCTCACCTATCCCAAAGGCATATTTAATCCTCATACTAGGCCAAAAGAAGAAAAATAAGAAGCTAATGATCGTCTATAAAATGCATAATAATTTTCTCTTAAAACCCAGTTGTTCTATAGAAATTATGGAATCACAATTGACTTTAAATTAAGGACTTTCTTCCACCATGCACAATAATGTTGTAGTGTCATTACCAAAGGCTAGTCCATGAATCACAGGCTTGAAGTAACTTCGTTTACATAAACTATGAACACATGGCAAGCTCACTACTTAGAAGCTTAGAGACATAGTTAAAGAAGAAGCTTGACTACCATTCCAACAAATCACACTATCCATCTCATGGTATTTGATAAGATTAATGGTTGTAAGAATATAGTTGTTGCAACTATTTAACTAAAATTCTATTTTGAGTGTTTTATTGACAATTTGTTATATTAAGTTATATATTTTATCTTTTTAGGATCACTGAAAAATTGAAGATCCATTATCTTTAATAGCATATAAAATTATGTTTATCTTTTTTTTCTTGCATTGCATTATAGTTAAGTATGGGATTATAGATGGAAGGGTTTATGTTAACGTCAATGTAGTGAAAAAGTTTGAGCTAAGCCTTTCCTAATCTTTTGAGCTAAATATTGGTGAATGATTCATCTATTTTGACTAGTAACAACATATCAATACATTTCCAACTGACACAAATATAGAAATATATTGCATATCTCCCCCTCCCTGGATACCAACCTAAGATGATCATATGCTCTATTTCCTTTGTCTTATGAGCTTCAATTCAGGTGTACCTTTTTGGTAGCTAGCACATGCAATCTTTTAAAATGGTTATGCACTCATACATAATGTATAATTTTATTTTGAACGTGATATTTAATTTTAAAATTCAATTTTTGTTTATAATATTTAGTAATAGATCTTTTTCATATAGATTTAGTTTTCTAATATATATATATATATATATATATAACAAATCATATTTAATTTTAAAACACCATTGAAGTCTGAAATTATTTCCTTTTTTATTCCTTCTACCATCTCATTTCACCTTTTTGTCACCATTTTATAGCAATCTCAACATGCTTAAGGTCAAATTCAACTTGTAAAAAGGTATTTATTTTCCATATTTATAATTTTAGTTTCTTTATGAATTATAACAAAAACATTCTTACATTGAAAAAATCATAAACATTTTGCAGCTAATGTTGGATTTTGTAGTGATATTCATGGTTAGACAGGTCGTCGTACTTCAACAAGAGGAAGAAGAGTATATGGAGATGAAAAATTTCCACCATATTTATAACCACCTATCAACATGACTAGGAAGGCTATGAGGATTGAGAAATCTAAGAGTCAAACTCTGAGAATGACATGCATCGATTAAGTAAAGGTAGCAGACGAAAGCCCCAAGGGTTAGCTCAATCGGTGGAGTCTCTGCTTGAATTACTCCCCAATTGAGAGATCACATGATCAAATCGCGTTGACACCCGCGGGGTTAGGCTTCAGTGTTAGGCCCGACAGTAGATCCCCCCGGGAGGATGTACTGTGATTTCTTAAGACCGTAGATGTAGCCAGTACATGTGTGCGGGCACATAGGAAAGTGAATCACCAGGAAAAAAAAAAAGGCAGTAGAAGAATAGAACAACATCAAGAGAGTGTGTTGAAGACATAATCAATTGTTAGGATATGGATCGAGATGAATCTCCTAAGAATTCTCTTTCAGTAACAAGTCATAAAGAGATCGAGTTCTAAACTAAATATATTTGGTAGATGTCTACTAGCCCATTTCGTGTTGGCATAGGACTCTTAAAATTGTTTTATGAAATTTGTATAAAGGCTGTAAGTCGAGACTTAAAACACAATTCTTGAATATTAAATTCATAATCATTTTATTGTCAAGACTGATGATACTTTGTTCTAGATTAATATAATTACTCTGTTCTCAATGCATTCGTGAAATATCTTTTAATTAATAGCTGACTTGCGCTCATGGCAAGCCCCACTGTCGAGTTGTGAGGTTTTTTTTGTTGTTTTGTTTTTCATTTCTGATTTGTTTATAGCATTATAGCTTCTTTTCAGAATTTGTTTAATTATTTTTCATCATAGTTACATTTTTATCATTGTCATTTTGATTGCAGCCTACTCATAAAAAGGAAATTAAAAAAAGTTATGATTTTTAAATGCTTTTTCTTTCCACCACTTAAATATTTCATAGCTTAATTCGATTTCTTAGATAATGATAGAAATATTCTTTAGAGGTTAAATGCACACACAAGTAATAATACTAAAGTTATAAGCTTTCAAGTTGATCTTTTTTTTGCAAATAGAAATTAGATCCTTTTTATTACCATTTCTCTTTCATGCAACTAGTATAGAATTTCCTTATTGCAATTTATTGTAGAAGTTCCTTTCTACAAAATAGTTTAGAATGCCTTCAATTTTGCACAATAGAATTAGATTATTTTTCTTGAAATTGGGTTTTTAGCATTTCCTTTCATGCAATTAAAAGTAAGTTTGAATTTTGCAATTTAGATATATTTTTGGATTTTGTAAAGTATTGAATTTCAATTCAGTTAATTAGGATTTGATATAACTTTAAATTGAAAGAACATGTGTGTAATTATTCTCTAAACTGCATTAAAACATTTATCCATACTTAGGATTAATTTCGTTTTTAGAATCAATCAATTCGTAGATCCTAGCATATATAGTGCACACATGTTTCATAAGTACGTAAACCTTGGTTGACAATTAATGAAGTATTTAAGAACAATTAAATTACCCAAAATTTTGGCATCATTTTCAGGGAAGTGTATATAGGGTTTCATTCTTTATTTTCATATCATTTTAGGTGAATTCAATCTTGATAATTGAAAAATGATAAGAAAATATTTATGCATAGAGAAATGGATTCTATGGGTAGGTTTATAAGTAGAGGTATAAGTTCAATCCCAACATCACCACTCACTCTATCTAAACCTCATAGTGCTACACCATCCACTGAAACTCACATTCCATCATTTGCAGGCCGACAGAGATTCCCTGAGGTGCATAGATCTAAAATCCAACCTAGAGACTCACCAACTTCCTCTATTGAAGCTATAGTTGAAGAACCTACATCCCCAACAGAAAGAGTTATATTTCTCTCCTCTACTAGAAAACAACTTCGAGGACAAGAACTAGAAGTTCCTAGTGAAGAAGAAGAAGAAAATTATTCTAATATTCCATTAGTAGAAGAACCAAAAGAAGAAATAGATAACCCAATTATAGAACCTTGTATTAGCTCTGAGGAATCTACAATGGTAGGGAAAGGAGAAGAAGAAGCACATAATATAAATGGTGAAATTAGGATTGGAGGTGGAAGAGGCAGAGAAGGAAATAGAGGAGGAGGTGGAGGTAGAGGTGGTAGAGGAGAACTATATCCTTTTGGATTTCCAATCTTTGAAGAATATACCACAACAATAATGAAAAACATTTCACCCTCCATCCTCCATAATTTCCATGGTTTAAGACATGAGGACCCTGACATATTGATTTTTGAGTTTGAAGTTCTATGTAGATCTTACAACTACTTTCTTGATCCTCAAAAATTAAAATTGTTTCCAACTACTCTTAAAGATGGAGCACTTAAATGGTTCATGGGATTAGGAACACATACTATTAGAACATGGGAAGAAATGAAAAATGTTTAGGTACACATACTATTAGAACATGGGAAGAAATGAAAAATGTGTTCCTAGAAAAATACAAGGATTATTGTATGCCCCATGACCTTAAGGATGAAGACTTTAAAATGATGAGAAAGAGGATGAAAGTCTTGAATACTTAGTTGAAATATTTTCTTATAAAATTAAAAGGGATAAGATGTATAATTTGGATGATGAATCTCTTAAATATATTTTGCTAAAATATATTAGAGATGATTTGATTTACCTCCTCAACTTAATGGGAAAAGGAGATGTTTCTCATCTTTCATTTGGAGAATTTTGTGATATATGTAAACATATTTCAAAGGGAAAGGCTAGAATTGGGAAAAATCCAAGAGATCTTGTTATGTCCATAATTAATAAATCTACAACTAGAACAATAACTAGAGCTAACATAAGAAATTTTCTTGAAAATTTCAAAACAAATAATCTTCAAAGTCTTAGTGAAGAACTATATACTCTTAAGATACAAAACCAAGGAAAAAGACGAGAATGTTGCATGATCAGATTGGGATCAGGGCCTAAGAATTTGCTCAAAATTCAAAGTTATAGGATTGGGTTGAAACCGGGATGGTTGCATTGATCACATCTTCCTGATTCTGGCACCGCGAACGGTTCGAAAAACCGATATCGTATGAGGAAGATATTGCATTCTGATCAAAATGGAAAATAGTAAAAATTGTCCAATATTCTCCAATGTTGAGTTTGGATTCATAAATCTTAATGTGCTAGAATTAAAAAAAAAAAAAAAAATTGATATAGATGTTATTATATATATAATTAATTATCATATATATATTATTAATTTTAAATTTTAATATTATTAAAATTCCACATTTTAAAATAAAAAAACCAAAAATTCAACGTTTATTTCTAACGCATGGTTTATGGCATATTGATGTTTTAATACCATATGGTATGTTGTCATGTTATAAAACATTTGAATGGTTTATTAAACCAACGTTTATTTCTAAGGCATGGTTTTCTAAGGCATGGTTTATGCCATATTGATGTTTTAATACCACATGGTATGTTGTCATGTTATAAAACATTTGAATGGTTTATTAAACCAAAGGGCCGTGTTTATATAAACTATGGACCATTGGATGTATTCAAATATTGGTATGTTGTCATGTTATAAAACATTTGAATGGTTCATTAAACCAAAGGGCTGTGTTTATATAAACTATGGACCATTGGATGTATTAAAATATTGCAAGGTCTATTAATATGCCAAAAAGGAATAGAGTATTGGAGTGGGTTCAAGGTTTGAACCCTGGACCTCTGTCCCATGAACTTAATGTTTTCACTAGTCACCCACAGGGGAAACTTGTCAAAAACCCATATCCGCTTTTGTTTAATGTGCTACTGTAGGTCCGACGGAGGGTGGAGAGGCCAGCCTGCGGGCCAGCCCCTCCCGCCATGTGACCCTACTCCACGACCAAGAGTGAGGGCTTAGCACTAATTGCGATTAGAGCTAAGCATATAATTAATGACTAGAGTTTAAGCTTAATTAAGTGGACTTTAATATGACATATTTTTGGTGGAGCCCCTAAATTCGGAGGTAGTTCCTAAATTGGCGGAGCTTCCAGAATTAATGAAGGAAATTGGGGCAAAGTTGTTTTGGTCATAACTCACTCAATTTTCGACCATTATGAGAGTGTGAATAGTAAATTCTGACTTTCTTGGACATTCCAGACTCATTGGTGAGGGTTGCAGAGCCATAAGAGGACTGTTGGGGGTGATTTAGCTTCAGATAAGTTCTAGGGGCCACGAGGGCCATCAGGAGCCAACAACAGAATGAGGCCTAGCCAGGGTAGCTAGAGGCCTTACTCAGGAAACCAATAGTTATTTTTGGATGTTTCAGACATTTTGGATCTAATGGTGAGGTTTGAAAAGCCATCAGATGAATTATGAAGGCCGATATTCTTTAGTAAAGTTCTAAGGGCCACTAGGGCAACCAGGTTCCAGTAGGAGAATGAGGCCTATCCAGAGCAGACAGTAACCATTCTCAGCAAACTGGTAGTATATTCTGACTATTTTGAACCTTCTGAATCCATTTATGGAGTTTGCAGAAGAATTTGAAGAATTTTGAAGGCCAAGATGCTACAGAGAAGTTTCCATTGAACCTAGAACCAAGGGGTGCCACCAGGTGTTGGAGGCGTAACCAGAGCAGTCGAAGGCCAATTTAAACAAGTGAATAGTCTATTCTGTCTATTTTGTACATTATGAATCAATTTAAGGTATTTTCAAATCCATTTGGAGACTTATAGAGCCGAAGAAGCCACAGGGAAGTTTCAGGCAGTCTACGGCCAACAATGGATGAAGGCCTAGATTGGGGAGCCAAAGCTCATTTGGAGGAAATGATCAATATATTTTGGATTTTTGATATGTGCTAGAGACATTAGGTAAACTTTCAGGGAGAGAAAATGATTTCTTAAGGAGTTAGTGCCACAAAGAAGCTCAGGGAAGCTTAACGGTGCCGACAGAAGAGGTCAAGTCTAAGGGAACCTACGTCTATATTCAGAGAAATAACAACCATTCCAGGGGTATGATGGTATTCTAAACCCAATGGTACAGTCCAAATAACCATTGGAGTTGATTTAGTAACTTGTAAAATAAATTTTCCATCATAATCCCAAAGAGCCAAGTCAGTTGACAAAGGCTGAAGGAGACGTAACCCATGATATTCGAGTGAAATCCTTTAATAAATTTATTGTTATGTGTTGATGCTTATTTTTTGTACTTTATGGTTGTTGTATATGCTTAATATCAACAAAAAAAATGTGTAATTCCTCACACTTAAAGCATTAAAACAATTTAAAGCACACACACCTGAATCAAGAATTCAATTCTGCACAGTCAAGTATAAGCTATATCTTATTTTTTTTAACTGAGTGGGAGGTGCTTGCAAAGCATAACAAATTATCCACCCATTTCAGATCATTGCACTATCTATTTTTTGTCACATATGTAGGAAGAAACATGCACTGAGATAATGTCCCCTTGATAGTATATAAATTTGTGTCATATGTGTGGAAAATCATAATACAAAGGAATGTCCTTCGATACTTGGTCTTAAAGTTGTCTTTCAAGATAAAGTTGGAACAAGCCAGACTAAATCTCTTTGTTTTGTTGCTAAAAGACCATGGAAAAATCAACAACCAAATATGACTCGAGGTTTCAATACTCAATCATATGCACAACCACAGAACAATTGGAATGCACCCATGCCTTGGCAACCTTTTCCTCCACAATATTAGAATCCATCTTGGGCACAAGGTTGGAAAAATCCTTATGGAAAATATCCTCAATATCCTCAATTCCAACAACTATTTCCTTATTTTCCACCATAATATTATCCTCCTCAACCAACTCAACCTCCTTAATTTCAAAATCCAAATCAACAACTTTCATTACGATTTCCTCAAAAATAAAATCAAATGCCTGCTCAACCACTTCTTAATCCAAATAATAAAAATTTACAAGTTTTTTATAATGTTGAAGGACAAAATCCTCAAGCTTGTATGATAACCCAATTAGGTTTAAATATGTCCAACTTAGATCTGGTAGGGTTTTGCAAAATAAGTCACCAAAAATTTCCATCCAAAAATCTAAAGAGGATGAGGTTCATGATAACGATGCAAATCTTGATCAAGAAAATATTTCTCTAAAGGAAGATGTTCCTATATAATTAAAGGAATAGAAAAATAAACAATCTCTTACAATTCCTCTAGTAAAACAACCTTTTATTTATTTACATGATCCACCTTTTCATGAAAGACTTAAAATTGACGAAGGAATAGAAAGACGCATTGTTTTGCCAGACTATGATATGCTAGATGAACTTAATAAAATTTGCATCAAAATTCCTTTACTTTAAGCCATAAAGGAAATTCAAATATATGCCAAAAAATTCAAAGAGCTATGCATTAGGAAATCAGGACGAAAATAAAAGATATTAAAAAGATCTAATTGGGAGGAAAAAATGTTGATATTATGATGGGGAAACCTGTTGTTCAAAAATATGTAGATCCAGGTAGCTCCTTTGTAAAAATCCACATCAATGGTATTGAGATTACAAAATCTCTGATTGATCTAGGAGTAGCCATTAACATCATGAGTAAATATACAATGGAGCAACTTAGGCTTCCCAATCTTCAATATATCCCAACATTGTTACAATTAGTAGATATATCTGTTATTAAACCAAATATTGTTTTAGAAGATGTGTCTGTCTCTCTATATTCTTGGAAATATCCTGTAGATTTCATGATTTTAACCCCCAAGAATAATTTAGAAGGCCATCCATTGATCCTTGGTAGACCTTGGCTAGCTATAGCTGATGCATTCATAAGTTTTAGATCAGGTGATATGTATATATCTGATGGAAATTCCACTAAAAAATCACATTATATCCTCCTGAAAAAACAAAAACTGAAGTAGAAAGTGAAATCTAGATAGATGATGATGACAAAGACTTCGATAACATGCAAACAATTTACACTCTTTCACAATCAAATGAAGAGGGTCAATTGATAAATATAATGAATAATAATGATTATTCTTCTTACTGTGAAAAAGATCAAAGTTTTCAAGAAAAATGTAATATTGAGCATATTTCATCTCATCAAATGGCTTTACATTCTATGGAAAATTTTGGCAATTCTCAAGTAGAAAATTTTCCAGGCAAAACATTGAATATTAAAAATAACTTGGAAGAATCTCAAAAGAGAAAATTAATAAAGATGTTGCAAAAACATTGTTCTGATTAAGCATGGGAATATATTGATATGAAAGGGATAGATCCTAAAACTTGTATGCATGATATTTATATCCAGGAAAATGTCAAACTCGTTATGCAACCTCACAGGAGAATGAATCTGAATATGAGAGAAATTGTTAAAGAGGAATTACAAAAAATTTTGAATGTGGATTTCATTTATCTAATATCAGAGAGTCAATGGGTGTCACCTTTAGTGATTTTTCCAAAGAATAATTGAAAATGGAGAGTATGTATTGATTACATAGAATTAAACAAAGCCACCTTGAAAGATCATTTTCCAATACCCTTATAGATAAAGTATCAAATACCTTGGCAGGAAAGAAGTATTTTTCATTTTTAGATGGTTTTAGTGGATATAATTAAATCCAACTAGCACCAAAAGATCAATACAAAACTACTTTCACATTTCCTTGGGGAACATATGACTACAGGGTACTTCCCTTTGCATTATGTAATGCACCTGCCACATTTCAGAGAGCAGTTTTAGGTATATTTTCTGATCTAATTCATGATTGTGTGGAAGTATACATGGATGAATTTACTGTGTATGGAGATGCTTTCGAGGAAGCTATGGAAAATTTAGAAAAATTTCTTATTAGATGTAAAGAAGCAAACCTTTCATTAAGCAATGGGAAATTTTTTATGATGTTCAATGAAGGGATTGTTTTAAGCCATCGTATTTCAGGTAATGGAATTACAGTAAATACATCTAAAGTAAAAGTTATTTCTAAAATTTCAATTCATGTTTGTCAAATAGATGCTAGAATTTTTCTTATATTTACATGATATTATAGGCGATTCATAGAATATTTCAGAAAAATAGCCTCTCCACTTTTCAAACTTCATACAAAAGATTGTAAATTTGCATGGAACTTTGATTTTCAAAAAGAATTCGAAACATTGAAACAAAGAATTACTGAAGCACCAATTTTAAGAGGACCTAATTAGTCTTTCATTTTTCATATTTCTATCGATGCTTCAAATACAACTTTAGGATCTGTATTGGGAAAAAAATATTTAACTCCTTATGCTATCTTATATACGAGTAAAAAATTGACTCCAACGGAGTTATATTATACTATGATTGAAAATGAGTTTTTAGCTATTGTGCATGCCATTAATAAGTTTCATCATTACATTACTGGTTATGCAACTTTCATTCATATAGATCATTCTTCCATTAGATATTTAATGAAAAAAATAATTACTAATGGAAGAATTACAAGATGGCCATTATTATTAAAAGAATTCAACATTACTATTCTTGATAGACTAGGGAAAGAAAGCACAGTAGTTGATTTTCTCTATAGAATGCAAAATAATAATGATGGTGTTCCTGTAAAATATATTTTTCCTTACGAGTATCTTTTTGCAGTATCTACTAAATTACCTTGGTTTGCAAATACTTCCAATTATTTAGCTACAGGAAAGTTACCACCACAATTGTCAGCGAGAGAAAAGAAAAAACTTATCAAAACCAATGCACCTTATTCTTGGATAGAAGGAGAATTATACAAAACTAGACCTAATATGATCATTCATATGTGCATTTGAGAAGAGAAAGTGCCGAAAATTATGAAAGCTTATCATGATGAGCCACGTGGAGGAAATTTTGCTCACAAATGAACTTATTGCAAAATCCTTCTTTTGGGATATTATTGGCCAACTATTTTCAAAGATGCCAAGGAATATGTCAAAATATGTGATAGTTGTCAAAGAATGAGAAAACATGTACCATCAGATGAAATCCCTCCACAACCACAGGTACTTGTGGAGCCTTTTGAACAGTGGGCTTTGGATTTTGTTGGACCAATAAATCCTCTGTCTAAACAGAAAAGGTACGTACTTGTTTGCACAGATTTTGTCACAAAACAAGTAGAAGCTAAACCTCTTTTATTTGCAACTGAAAATGTCGTAGTTACATTTCTTTTTTAGGATATCTTTACTCGTTTTGGTGTTCCAAAATAAATTTTAACAAATCAAGGTACCCAATTCACATCCAAGTTGGTGCAAAATATCATGGAGCAATATAAAATCAAGCACCAAAATTCTACTCCATATCATCTACAAGCCAATGGACAAGTAGAATCCACCATCAAAGTTCTTGAAGTAATTTTTACCAAGAATGTGCATTTTCATAGAAATGAATGGGAAGAAAAGCTTCTAGAAGCACTATGGGCATATCGAACCACATCAAGAGAAACACAACTGGACATACTCCTTATGAGCTTATTTATGGGAAGCAGTTTTTGTTTCCAATAGAGTTCCAAGTGGAGACCTACAGAACAATGGCTAAAATGGGCCTTGAGCTATCAAAAGCTAAAAAGAAAAGACTAGCACAATTGAATGAGCTAGATGAAATCTAGCAAGATTCTATTCAAAGAACTAATATAGTTTAGCAACAAAGATCAAAATGGCACGACAAGTTTATCAAACCTAAAAAGTTCAAACAAGGTGATTGGGCTCTTCTTTTTTATTCCAAATTCAAATATTTTGAAGGAAAATTTCAAACTCATTGGCTTGGTCCTTATGAGATTGATACTATTTTTTATAATGGAGTAGTAAAAATCAAGACTATTGGTGATGAACAAATTTCTTTCCTTGTTAATGGTTATAGATTAAGACTATATCATAAACCATTAACAAGGGAAGAATTTGTCAAATGATTGCAAGATAATTCTAAATTTAAGTTGGTCAAGAAAGGAGATTCTTCTCCTCACTCTCCAACTTCATTGTAATTTTTCTTTCCAATAATATATATATATATATATATATATATGAACACCAACTATGTTGGCATGTTTATACAAAAAATATTATCTAAAAATCAATATATCTTGGCAATTTAGATTTTCAAAATCCTCTCTTTCTTATCCCTATTTCCTTTTATCCTTCTTTTTTTAATAAATTTCAGGTGGCAAGCCATATTCATAAGGAGCAGTATTTTCACTGACCATCAAGAGAAGAAACAACACTAAAGAAGTATTCTCCTAATCAGACAAAGAATATATGAGACATGTTAAGCATAAAACAAAATTCATATAATTTTGCAGTCAATATTCAATTCTGCAGCCAAATTCGAATTCTACCAAATAATATAAAGGAAATAAAAAAATGTATGTAAGAATGTCAAAATTATATTTCATATATGAGCTTAAGTTCTAATTTATGGATGTTTATTAAAAGTTGAAGACCTTATGAAATTTCTATCACATCCATGATTTCCATATCTTACCTCCTCATTATTACTCCACCAGTCACATCAAGTACAATCAAAATCAAACACATATCCTTTGAAATCAAATCTGGGAAATTTTGGAAGGTACAATCTAGACACAATACAACTTCTTCAATCAAAACACCTTATTTCTCCATCATTCAACTCAATTTTGTGTTTATTCTTCTCACCTCCTATTCACATTTCACACATTTTATTTCTCAAGCTTCCATTATCTCCATTGAAAGGAAATAATCAAAAGGTCGAGAATTCTTCTCACCACGTGAGCACTTGTTCGCTCTAAACCAAATAGAGTAAAATTTCTTCAGAGATATCCAAGGGTGAAAGATCAATTTCAACAAGTGGGATGGCTTTAGTTTTTTTAGAAACTCGACGGGCATGAGACAGAGGTTACAAAAGACTTTTCTCGAGTGTTCGATGGGTTTGAAGCAGAGATAGGAGATATTAAGCTCATCCTCACATAATCTATTATAGCAGAAGCTACAGGATTACCTAGAAACAGGGAAAGTTGGTTCAAAAATAGGAAAATAAAAGAGAGCGACTAAGTACATTTCCTCAGAGAACCAGGTATGGATTTATCTCTCTTCAGAAAAGGAATTCCAGTTACTGCATTAAAGGGAAAATGGAGAAATTTGTTGCTAGTTATTCAAAATTTTGTAAGTTGTGAAGGTAGATTTGGAACTATGTTTTTCTGACATTATAGACTCATGATGCATTTTGTTGATGGGAATGAGGTTAATTTTCCTTAATTTTTTCTTCAAAGTCTTAGAAAAATGGCACTTAGCATATAGAAAGAGTCTAGGTCCATTTATAACTCTCTTTATCATAAAAAACTCATTAAAATCCTTGTAGAAGCACATCTAGAAGCTAGGAAAGACAGTTGGCAAGATCTCTTAGTCAGAAACCATTTTGTAGAATTCAAAAAGGAAGAAACGAGCGGTAGGGTTAAAAGAAGTCAACGAAACTCAAACCCTAACTTTGAAAAAGAGAAAATTGATGAAGAAATTCAAGAACAGAATGTGACCGAAACACCAGAGGACCAATTTGAAGATGATACCCTACTTTCCCAATACTTTGATAAATTTAAACAGATAAATGAAAAATAGGATCTTAGAAGAAATAAAGTTAGTTCAAGCTCTAAGCTACTTAAAGAAAGGAGAAAGAAGAAAATAGTGAAACAAAAAGACAAGAAATTGGAAGCTGAAAAGTAAAATTGAGGAGAATCAAAATAATTACAAAATTTTCAAGTACACAGTTTCCAGAAATGATTAATCTTGAAGAAGAAGGGTATAGAAAACCACCTCACATAGTGAACCTATCAAGAAAAACTCCAGAAATTGACCCAGTCCAACAAGAAATTTATGGTTATGTAGAATCCTTGGATCAAATGGCACAACAAAAGGAAAAATTCTCTAAATATGAAATGGAGAAACTTCAGTGACAAAACAAACTCCAAAACAAGAACGCAAGGCTAAATAAGATTTGAAACAAGATATATATGAGCTAGAGTTTCTTAAGAAACACCTAACACAAGAAAGGGAAGTAGGAAAAGTTCATAATGAGATACTTAGAACCCAAAATGGTAATATACTTCTACACCTCTGTCATTGGTATAAGAAGAATAAGAAACTTAAGTTTCAAAGTATAATTTTGATGAAGAGACCAAGGACCACTTTCAACATTAAGAATAAAAAGGAAAGCATAGTTTGGATTTGCTTGCACGGGCTTCAGAAATCATACATTAAAAGAGAAAAGAAGAACCAATTTTGAATTTTTGGTGCATGATGGTGCAGAGGATAAACAACTCAAAACAAACACCAAATTCTCATTGATTAAATCACACTCCAAAAAGACATTGATTTTTCCAAAAGATTACATGATTATTTATTTAGAGGAGAGAAGTCTCTCGAATATCCTCAAGAGAAACTTCGTCCTAGATATTTGGAGGAATTTGAGAGCTAGTCTCTTAGCTTTAGGATTTTATCTTAACTTCCCTATCTCCTAATTAATTCTACAATGACTCACTAATTATAGAAACTCCTAGATTCATTAATTAAATAATTACATAAAAATTAAACATGATATGCTCCAGCATCATACTACCGAGGAAGAAAAAGATACAATCATATGTTTTTCTCCCGAAGTTATTCAATGTTGGTACCATATTTTGAAAATCTATTGTTGTCATCCAAGTATCATCTTCGACTGGTTGATTCCTCCATTTGACCAAGTATTGAAGATACTCTTTCTTCCGTGTCCTTTTAGCCACTCTTTTATCAATGATGGATTTAATATGCTTTGTTGGTGATGTAGGTAGTTGCTTCTCCCACTAAACTTTATCATGACTAGGTGCATATGTAGAATCATCCATTGGTTCCTTAAAGGGGTATAGATTAGAAACATTAAAATTTGGTGAAATACCAAAGTCTTTGGGTAGTTATATTTCATAAGCATTCAAGGATAATTTCCTTAGAATTTTGCATGGTCCAATATTTTTCAGTTCTAACTTATTGTATGCCCCTTTAGGAAATCTTTCTTTCCGAAGGTGTGCCATAACCGGGTCTCCAACATTAAATTCTAACCGTCTTCTTTTGGAATATTCTCTTCATTTATACTTGTTGTTGCTTTCTTGTAGTTGTTGCTTAACTTTGTCCTATATTTCCTGCATACTTGCTGAAAAATATTCACCATCTGCACTTCTGAGTTGTTTTTTTCCTAGGTTCCTCAACTCATAAATACCTCTTGGATGCATCCCATAAAAATATGGAAATGGAATCAATCTAGTGATTATGTTTGGTGAATTGTTATATGCAAATTCTTCTTGAGCAAGAACCTGATCCCACTGTTTGGGATGTTCACTTACTAAGCTTCTCAAGATATTTCCAAGGCTCCTATTTACCACTTCTGTCTAACCATCAGTCTGGGGATGATATGCTGAGCTGAAACTGAGATTAGTTCCCAAATTTTTCCATAGAGTCCTCGAGAAATGACCTACAAAATTAATGTCACTGTCAGAAACAATGCTTGTAGGTAATCCATGCAATCTAACTATTTCTTGGAAGAAAAAGTTTGCTATGTTAGTTGCATCATTTGTCTTTTTACAAGCTATAAAGTGTGCCCTTTTTTAGAATCTATCAACAACAACAAATATTGAATCACTTCTTTTTTGTGTTTTAGGCAATCTCAGTACAAAATCCACACTTATAGAGTCCCATGGTCAATTTGGTATTTCTAGGGGTTGATAGAGTCCAATGTTCTGACTTCTTCCTTTTGCATATTGACATATCCTGCATCTTTCAACAAATTTCTTTACATATGTTTTCATTTGAGGCCAATAATAAAATTCGTGTAACTGTGCTAGAGTTTTATCTTGCCAAAAATGACCTGCTAAACCCCCACTATGTTTTTCTTTCAACAAATTTTCCCTCATTGAACATCTTGGAATGCATAATTGTTTTCCCTTGAACATAAGTCCTTCCTGTATTATGTAGTCTAACCATGGAGTTCTATCTCTATTTACGGGATTTTCACAAGATTCATAAGCTTCTTTAAAATTTGGATCATCTTTATACATACATTTTAGCTCATCAAATCCTAAGGAATTTACTTGGAATTCTTGCAAAATTGAATTAATTATGCTTAATGCATTTTCCACTTTGTTTGATTGCCCACTTTTATTCTTGATGACAAATGTAAAATTTTGTAAGAATTCAACCCATTTAACATGTCTTTGACTCAATTTTGTTTGATTGTTTATATACTGTAAAGCAGGATTATCTATGTAGAGGATGAACTCTTTTGACATAACATAATGTCTCCATTTCTTTAAAGTTTGTATGATGGCATAAATTTCTTTATCATAAGAGTATTTTTTCTTGGCCTCATTAAGGTTTTCACTGAAGTAAGCAAATGGTTTTCCTTCTTGACTTAAGATAGATCCTATTGCGGCCCCACTGGCAACAGTCTCAACCTGAAACAACTTATTAGAATATGGAAGTGCTAAAATAGGTTGTTATGTGACATTTTTCTTTAATAATTGGAAGCTTTTATTAGCTGCTTATGTCCAATGGAATGATTTATTTTTCCCTTTAATAGTTTCCACAATTGGAGCACATATGCCACTGAATTTTTTAATAAATTTCTTGTAAAAAATTTACAATCCATGAAAACTTCTTAGCTATGAAATGCTTCCGATAGTTGGCCAATTGATTATGGCCTTCACTTTCTCCTGATCCATAACTAAGCCTTCTCTTCAAATTACAAAACCCAAGTACAATAGTTATGTCTTCGTGAAACTACATTTCTTTAGATTGATTAGCAATTTCTCTTGTTGTAGTTTTTTCAAAACCATTTTAAGATGTCTTAGGTGCTTTGCTTTTGATTGACTGTAAATTAAGATATCATCAAGATAAAATATAACAAATTTTCCAATGAATTATTTTAATACTTCATTCATTAGTCTCATGAAAGTGTTGGGAGCATTGGTAAGTCAGAAGGGAATTACCAACCATTCATAAAAACCATTATTAGTTTTGAATGTTGTTTTCCATTCATCACCTTCTCTAATTCCGATTTTATGATATTCACTTTTTAAATCTATTTTAGAAAAATATGCAGCACCACTTAGATAATCTATAAGATCATCAATACGAGGTAATGGAAACATGTACCTGATTGTGATTTTGTTGATTGCTCGAGAATCTGTGCACATTATCCATTCACCATCTTTCTTTGGAGTTAACACTGTTGGAACGACACACAGACTTAGACTTTCTCAAATGAGACCTTTATCCAGCAATTCCTCCACTTGGTTTTTAATTTCTTTATTCTCCTTTGGATTCATTTTGTAAGTTTCTTTGTTAGGAAGGCTAGCACCTGGAATGAGATCAATATGATGGCTAATAATTCTAATGGGAGGTAATTCATTAGGCAAGTCATCCACTACAATATCAATAAATTCATTCAACATGCTTTTAATTTATTTTGGAATATCATTCAAATTTGTACTTGTGAGAACTACCTTTGGCTTACCAATCAAGGAAAAATTTATCTCCTCGTGCTTGATTTCCTAGAGAAATTATTTACCACTAAGAAACATTACCTTGGATTGCTCTTCTTCTCGTGCTTTTTCATTCTCCAAAGGCAAAATTACCTTCTTTTCACCATCGTTCTCAAAAGTGTAAGTATTGTTCCTTCCATCATGCATTGCTTTCCTGTCATATTGCCATGGTATTCCAAGCAAGATATGAAACACATCCATAGGCATAACATCAAAAAGAACTTTATCCTTGTAACATCCTATTTGAAACTCCACTTCACATTTTTCATTAACTAATATCTTATGTCCTTTTGCAACCATGAAACTTTGTAGGGATTAGGATGTTTAGTTTTCTTTAACTTCAATTTTTCTACCATTTCAGTGGATACTAAATTATCAGTACTCCCACTATCAGTAATGATTTTAAAACACTTTCCTCTTGATTTACAAATAGTTCTGAACAATGTTTTTCTTTGTGTGGGTTCCTTTACTTCTTCAAAAGCCTTTAATAAAGTTATTTTCATCATTAAAGATTCACCAGTTTTAGGTGCATTTTCATGTGTAGAGGATTGTACATTGTTTGTATAAGTTTGTGCTACATGTGTACTTGCTTGACTAGAAAATATTTACAGACAATCATTAGCTTTATGACCAACTTTGTTACATATTTAACATCTTACCATATAATATTTTCCTCTACATCTTTGATATGGTATTCGTCCTCTGAAATCTCCTCTTGATGGTTATGCATGTTGTGAACTGTTGCCTTCTCCTCTTTGAATCGGAAATCTTCCACTATAATATCCTCTGGTTGATTGTCCTAGACTTGATGATCATTTGCTTCTTATCATGCTTCATCCTCTTACTCTTTGACTCTGCTTTCTTGCCAATATTTCTTCAATTTTAAGGGCTATCTGGTAAGATTCTTCAACAGTTTTTAGAGACAAAATATTCAATTCATATTGTATTTCAAATCTCAAGCCATTAATATATCTTGCTAAATTTTCTTCATCTGTTTCCATATGACCAGATCTTATACTTAATTTATAAAACTCTTTTGTATATTCTTTTATAGACATAAATTTCTACTTGAGATTATGCATTTTGCGAAAAGATTCAACCGATAATCTCGAGGAAGAAATTTACCTTTGAGCTTGGCCACCATTTGATCCCAACTAGTGATCTTCCCTTTGTTTCTATTTCTCATTTCATCTTGCATGTTATCCCACCATAGTGCAGCATGTCCCTTTAATCTGGTCACCACGAACTTAACTTTCTCCTCGTCGACTACATTCTCATAGTCGAAATATTTATCCATGGTACTGATCCAGTCGATCAATTCTTCAGGATTTAAATTCCCTTCATACATAGGCATGTCCAATCTTGGCTTGGTATTGATTCCCGCAATCATTTTGACCATATTCTCTTCTGGAGTTTCTTCTTGATCTTCTTCTTCTACTTCACTAGCATCACTGATGTCGACATCTCTTTGACGTGTTATCTCCAATGCATCGAATCTGGTTCTAATATGTCTTACTTCATCAAGCAAGACTTGCTTTGCGACTAGTCTTCCTCGACTGATTCCAACTCCTCTGACTCCTCTAGCTCCTCTGACTCTATGGGCCATCCTTATCTTTTAAAATAAGAGCCCAAAATTTACAAATTTCTCACTTAAATTCTTCCTTTTAATAAGTGACAAAAACACTTTATTTTTAAAATTAATAATTTAATAACCATAAAATATTATAAAGGTATAAAGTACCTTCATCCTTCTTTTCGAATTAAAATAGAGTGCTTTTATATTCCACTTATATGAAATATGGAATTAAAAGAATTTTAAATATGGAATACTACCAAAACAATGGCCCTCTCTCCATCCACTTATTCTCTCTCAGATATTTACGTGAGCATTTCATTAAGACTTCACATATTATGGAATTACTTATTTCACATTCAAGCAATGTGCAAACTCATTCTCTTACATTTCAATATCCAATTAACAATGTTTGATTGTTCAAGCTTCTTTGCATTGAAACTTAAATGCTATCCACGCCATGAGCTTTTACACACATGAGCCGTCTCCAATCAACAAAGCACCAACATTAGTTATGATGGGTACTTTTCGGATTTTTAATTACGATATGTACTTACAGTTTTTGCAACATATATTATTCTGCGCATTATCAAAAATCCGATGCAGCTCACACAATGTAAACTCAACATCAATAGTAGGGCTCAATACGGATTTTAATGCAGGTCATTGCCAAATATTTCATGACTTCACAACTGCTCCTCAATAGTCATACGGACCTTACTTCATACTCGACACTCCCTTGGGTAACACGTTGCTCACAAGCTTCACCAATTTTCTATGCTAGACTCTGATACCGAGAATGGTGCAAAGGATAAACAACTAAAAACGCACACCAAATTCTCATTGATTAAATCACACTCCAAAAAACATAGATTTTTCCAAAAGATTACATGATTATTTATTTAGAGGAGAGAAATCTCGAATCTCCTCAAGAGAAACCTCCATTTAGATATTTGGAGGAAGTTAAGAGTTATCCTCTCAACTTTAGGATTTTATCCTAACTTCCCTATATCCTAATTAATTCTGCAATGACTCACTAATTCTAGAAACTCCTAGATTCATTAATTAAATAATTACATAAAAATTAAACATGAGATGCTCCTGCATCACATGAGGACATGCAAAAACTTTGGTGTGAGGGAATGTTGGAGTGTGAAATTGTTTCATTTTTTATTCCTTCTACCATCTCATTTCACATTTTTGTCACCATTTTATAGAAATCTCAGCATGCTCAAGGTCAAATTAAACCTGTAAAAAGGTATTTATTATCCATATTTAGAATCTGTTTTTCTTTATGAATTATAATGAAAACATTCTTACATTGAGAGAATCATAAACATTCAACAACTAATGTTGAATTATGTAGTGATATTCATGGTTAGACAGGTTGTAGTACTTCAACAAAAGAAGAAGAGTACCTGGAGATGAAAAATCCCCACCATATGGATAACCACCTATCAACATGACCTAGCAAGCTATAAGGATTGAGAAATATAAGAGTCAAACTCTGAGAATGACATGCAATGGTTAATTAAAGGCAACAGAAGAATATAACAACATCAAGCAAGTGTTTTGAAGACCTAATCAGCTGTTAGGATATGGATCAAGATGAATCTCCTATGAATTTATCTTTCAATAGCAAATCATAAAGAGATCGAGTTCTAAACTAAATCTATTTTGTAGATGTCGAACTAGCCCATTTTGTGTCGACATAGGGCTCTTAAAATTGTTTTATGAAATTTGTATAAATGTTGTAAGATGAGACTTGAAACATGGTTCTTGAATATTAAATTCATAATATTTTTATTTTCAAGACCAATGATACTTTGTTCCATATTAATATAATTACTCTGTTCTCAATGTGTGCGTGAGAGATATTTTAATTGATAGCTGACCTGAACTCACAAGAGGGCCCCTTGTTGAGCTGTGAGGTTTTGTTTATGGTTTTATTTTGCATTTTTGATTTGTTTATAACATTATAGTTTATTTTCAGATTTTTTATTAATTAGTTTTCATCATAGTTACATTTTGATAATTTTCATTTTTATTGCAGAGTACTCATGAAAAAAGAAAACATAAAAAAGTTCTGATTTTTTAATGCATTTTCTTTCCAGCACTTATAGATTTTATAGCTTAATGCAATTTCTTAGATATTGATAGAAATTTTCTTTAGAGGTTAAAGGAACACACAAGTAATCATTCTAAAGTTATATGCTTTCAAGTTTATCTTTCTTTTGCAAATAGAAATTAGATCATTTTTATTACCATTTCTCTTTCATGCAACTAGTATAGAATTTCCTTATTGCAATTTAGTGTGGAAGTTTCTTTCTGCAAAATAGAATTAGATTATTTTTTTTGAAATTGAGTTTTTAGCATTTCCTTTCATGCAATTGTAAGTAAGTTTGAATTCTTCAATTTATATAGATTTTTAAATTTTGTAACGTATTGAATTTCAATTCAATTAATTACGATTTTATATAACTTTAAATTGAAAGAACATGTGTGTAATTATTCTATAAACTGCATTAAAACATTTATCCATACTTAGGATTAATTTCATTTTTAGAATCAATAAATTCATAGAAAGAATACTAGCATATATAGTGCACACACGCTTCATAAGTACATGAATCCTAGTTGACAATTAATGAAGTAATTTAAGAACAATTAAATTACCCAACATTTTGGCGTCGTTTTCGGGGAACTGTATATAGGGTTTCATTCTTTATTTTCATATCATTTTAGGTGCATTCAATCTTGATAATTGAAAAATGATAAAAAAACATTTATGCATAGAGAAAGGGATTATATGGGTAGGTTTATAAGTAGAGGTAGAAGTTTAATCCCAACATCACCACTCACTCCATCTAGACGTTAGAGTGCTACACCATCCACTGAAACTCGCATTCCATCATTTTTAGGCAGACACAGACTCCTTGAGGTTCATAGATCTAAAATCCAACCTAGAGACTCACCAAATTCATCTATTGAAGTTGTAGTAGGAGTATTAGCACACCATCCTCGGAGTGTCAGCAACTCAAGAGAATTTGTTTCTTTGGTAAAATGTAGCTACAAGAGTAACAACAACTACCAACTGGGTGTATCAACAACTTAAAACACATGGGAGTAACAGCACTTATTACAAACTCAATAGATTTTTTTTTTTTTTGGTTGATGAGGATTGCTCGAGGGAAATATGCTCCTACATCAGACACCCTTGGTAAGAAAATATGAGCAACCAGCTCATGTGGAGATTCCTCTAGATATTGAAGTCCCTTGTAGGTGTGCTAGCTCTTGCTCAATCATGCGTGATGCATATTTAGATCCCATATTTCTCCATTTGACCAAATACTCTAGATGATCCCTATGGCGAGTCTTCTTTGCATACATAGTGGCCATAAATTCTTCCACTTCTTCGACAAGTTTGAATGGTAAATATTTCTCCCACTCAATAGGCATACCTTTATTTTCATTACTTTTTCCTTCAAAAAACTCATATCGATAAGCTACATTGAATATCAAAGATATATCTAAGTCTCTCGACAACTCCATTTTGTAGGCGTTTTCAAAAACATTTCGAAGGATTCTACATGTACCTATTTTATTATTTTTTAACTTCTTGTAGGTACCCCTAGGAAATCTCTCTTTTAATATATGCACCATTACTAGCTCTCCTTCAGTGAAAACATTTTCTCTTCTTTTCAAATTTTCCTTCTCCTTATACCTGTCATTACTTTGTTGCAATCTTTTCTTCACCTATTCGTGTAATAGCTTCATGATGTCTGAAAAATCACTTGCATCAACACTCTTGCTTCCCCCCAAATATTCCAACTGTATTAAGTCAAAAATACCCTTTGATGACCACCCATAAATAATTGGAATGGAATTTTACCAGTGAATCTATTCATCGAGTCATTTTCTACAAAATTTTCCTATGCCAAGACCATATCCCATTGGTTGGGATTTTCATCACTTAGACTTCTCAAAAAATTCCCAAGAATTTTGTTCACTACTTCAGTCTTTCCATCTATATGCAGATGATAGATTGAACTATATAATAATTTAGATCCCATGTTCTTCCACAATGTCCTCCAAAAGTGACCCATAAATCTTGTATCTCAGTGTGAATTAATGGTTCTTGGAAACCCATGAAGTATCACTACTCTTTGAAGAATAGAACAACCACTTCGGTAGCATCACGTGTCCTCTTACATGTTATGAAATGCACCATCTTTGAAAAACTATCTATAACAACTATCACTGAATAATGCCTCCTTTATGTCCTTGGCAGTACCAAGAAAAATTCCATGCTCACATCGGCCCAATGCATTTATTGTACCGAAAATGGAGTATACAACCTTGTATTTTGACTTCCATCCTTGTCTAGTTGGAAAACTATACAACACTCAACAAAATTTTTGACATCCTTGTTGATGCTAGGCCAAAAATACCTCTCCTTTAATAATGATGCATTCTGATCCATGCCAAATGTCCACATAGGCCTCCACCATGTAGCTCCTTAATAATATTTAACCTCAATTACCCTTAAGGAATGAACAATTGATGATTTTTAAAGAGAAACCCTTCTTCGATAAGGTAATCCAAGAACATGGTTTTGTCCAAAATCCAAGGTGTTTTACAAGTTGTCCAAGCTTGTCCAAAATTGACATCTTCTGCATACAACTCCTCTACAATTTCCAAACCTACCACTGCTACTGACAAAGTGTTGAGTAACAACACTCTCCTACTCAAAGCATATGAAAATTTGTTTGACTTTCCATATTTGCAAATGATTTCCCTATTGCTATTATCCATTTAAAATTCCCATTCTTCATGTAATCAGTAAGAGGTGCACAAATATGGCTGAAATTCCTAATGAATTTCTAGTAGAAGCTTTCTGATCCATGAACACTCCTCACCTCAAAAGTAGATTGGGGTGTTGGAAAATCCAAAATATACCTCACCTTTTCAGAATCCATCTTCCAACCTTCATTGGTAATAACAAACCCCAAGTACACTAACTCATCTTGCATGAATGTATGTTTCTTCAAGTTGATCAAAAACTTATCTTCCTTCAATTTCTGCTACAAAACTTGCCTTTTTTTTTTATATCAAGAAACAACCAAAAATATTATATTAAATATAATAAAAAATTTACATAATTAATAAGTGAGATATCCACCCATATCCAGATGAAAATGCAATGTGGAAATATTTACATAAAAAATAAACTACCAAAGACAATCAAAGTATCCCAAAACATATATGTAGAAATAAAATGTTTGGGCATGCTTACTGACTCCATTTTATCGATTAATGTAAACATTTGACCCTTTGAATGTACAAAGATTCTAGGAAAGGAGGCTTGTTGTATTGGTTCCCATAAAGGGATAATTAAGCTATTGAGCCATCAACATAAGTCTCCTACGCACAAGACTGCATTGAACATACCTTAAGAAAAATACATTAAGCATTAAAATGAAGTGTTTGATTTTGAATTTTTTTCTTGGAAATAAATTAATCAACTAATTAACGATTTTTGGCTTATTAATGCATGTGAGGAAGAAATGTTGTGTGAAAAATGAGTGTGCAGAGAAAGGAACATAAACCTTCTTCTACATTGTCTTGTATCTCCCCATACATTTTCACACATTACATATTAATCAATTAATTAGAAGTTTGTAATTATTAAAGTTTTGTGCATAAAATTTTTGGGTTACGTAAATTCTAAGTGCATTTATGATTTCAAATTTGTCAATTGACTGGTTATATTAAATAAAGTCTCTTTTTAATGTGTATGAAGAAGAAGTGTTGTGCGGGAAAATGGACATCTAGAGCAAGGAACGTAAAGTTTCTTTGGAAATGTTTCGGGCCTCCGAATACATTCACATAAGCTACATATTAATGAATTAATTAGTGGTTTTTTGGCATAATCAATGCATAACTTGAATGCTTAATAGAATTTACTCTGAAGCAGTACACAATGTTCATTGATTCATCATGATAGGTATCTAGTTTATGTTCTAACAAATTAAAAAACGATATGCACAGGAGGAATATGTGCGGGATAACCTTTATTCACCCAAATCCGTAGCTTCACACAAGCTCTCCCTCTATGCACTTTTTTTAGGCGTTATAAAATGTCTATTTTCACAGTATTTGAAAATGTCACATAACCGAGTTGAATTCCTATGATTTGTACATATTCCCCCTCCAGTCACTTCTTTCTACAGACTTCAAATCGTCAATTTTTATGTTATTTGATACACATTTTTAGTTATTTGCAACAACATTTTATTGGTAAAACAAATCTAGCAATTACTTTATCTTCGCAAACCGCTTATGTAATTGTGCTCAAATTATTTAATATGAAATGGTTATGCTTCACATTGAAATTTTTGGAATGTGAGCATGCAGGAGTGCAAAGGAAGCAAAATAAAGAATTCCTCTGCAATCTACACATATATTTTAAGTGTTTTGGGTTTTTCCCTAAATTTTAATAAAAAAAATTATCAAACTATTTATTTGTTTAATTAAATTGATTTAAGAAATAAATATGTTTTGAAGACAATTTTTTCCATTCATTCATGCATTTTAGAATTATTTTCAATTCCCCAAAAGGTAGTTTTTTATCGTTGAACCTTAGTACAACACTCTACATTCAATCAAAAAAAAAAATTAATGCATCCAACTAATTGCAGAAGATCAATAAAGTGTAAAGCATAAGATATTAAATACTAAAAATGAATTCAAACACACCAGGATTGGATACTTTGCACTAAAGAAACAAAACAATCATCTCATCAAATTTTAAATAAAAATAAATGCAAATAAAGAAAAAATAATATGTGCCATGTCATAGTAAGAAAAAGGAAACCTCAAATAGCCAACAAAATTAGAAGCATTTGTAAATGAAACCAAGTTTGAATTTATGAAAAAGAAAGATTACATTGTCGAGAACAACATGAAAAAAAATTACCAACCTCACTCTTACAAGATTTATTGACCTTGAATAGCTAATTAGGAAAAAAAATTACAAATTGCAAAAAATTGCTTCAATTCCAAAAAAAGAAAATAAACATAGATCCAAATTTTTTCCAGGATTAGTATACAACCAAAAGATATTAATTATTAGGGGTGCTTATCGAACAAGATTCTCTGGTCCTGAACCTGGTGATGGTGAAATCTGAAACTCACAGTGTACATGTTTCACCATGTGATCTAATATGCCTTCAAAGCGATCTAGTTTTTTTTATAGACACCCCTGCCCTTTTTCAGATTTGCTAAAATGTCCTTCATTGGCCATTGGTTATGTTAGATATCATTTATAAATGAGATGATTGTATTACGGGCATCATGTGTGTCTCTTAGGAGTTGCTTCAGAAGCATCTTCAAATATGCAAGCTCATTTCCAATGTTTTTTTTTTATTAGATGTTGGGTCGTTAAAATCAAGTTTGTTGATAGGAATGGGATATATAACTCCCCCCTAACCAATTCTCTCCATGTGACGTTGGCTTGACTCTCCTCGTTCACCAAATCCACACCTTACTCTACTTCATTGACATGGCATCTTGTATTTCACTAGAAAAAAAAAAAAAAAAACACTTGAATAGAATAATGTTATGGATGAGCTAAACTAATGAAACTTTTTTCATTTAAATAGAAAAACTCAGCTAAGAACAAAAACAACCCAAATAGACTTTCATTTCAATGAGCAAAAATGTAGTCCCAAAAGAAACTATATAAATGAATAGTCACAAAATGAAAAAGAAAAGTTACAAAACCCCCAAGAAGCCAATAATAACAGAGATACACAAAATCCAAAAAGAAACATAAATGTGTAAATTGTTGTACCATCCAATATTAATAGGAACTAGTAAAATGACCCATAAAAAGAAGAAAAAAGAAGAAGTCAAATACAAAAACATTGATAAAATGAAACTAGAGCATAGAAGTGTTCCACCTTACCTCGTTATTGAGTTGGGAAACAAAAAATTAGCATATTATCAAAATTCTTGAATAAGTAATGTTTAATTCTCATGGGTAACATGTATATATATATACCTCTCTTTAATTCGTTGGATATACCCTACGTCAATATATATTTCCACTGATTTAGTCGTTTCCCTCCTTCGGGTGTGAAAATTATTTTCCCCACCTTTCGTAAACCAAAAAATATTTCCTTAATTTAATTTGTGTATTTCTCTATTTCCCTTTCTGATTAACATAAGAATTTATTCGGTGAATCGACGCATAATCAGAAGATCAATTCAGTGCTTAATAGCATTTACTCTTACTCATTATGTAATGATTACTATTTTAAATTAATAAATCCATTGATATTATAAAATAGTCTTTTCAAAATTTATTCAACGAATGCACACATAAACATTGCTCCACAACTAGTATATGTTCTAGCAAACTAGATGGATGTGTGAAAGAATGATATGTGCGAAAAAATATTTGTTACCTCTTTTTTACACCTCTATATATGTTACTTCTTTGTACATATCAACTTTCCGCAATGTTGATTAACGAATATTAAAAATTTAATTAATGCCTACTATTATAATTAATAGATATATTGTCACATCTTAATGGCTAATAATTAAATGGTCATGCCTCACATTACAATTTATGGAGTGTGGAGATGCGGGATTAATTTATTAAAGAAACTCAAGGTCTGTGTTTTGTCGTTATTCAAGAATTCTTCATTTCGACAATCGTTTTTTCCATTTGTTGTTATTCTTGCCTCCACACCTCGACACTATGCATAATGAATGACACCTCCACAATTTACACATGTGGCCACCCAACAATCCATCTTATAATAATAATGTAATATTAATATTTTAATATTATCTCTCGCCATTTCTATTGTTGATACATTGCGCGAAGAGTCGAGGTGCAGATTCATACATTGTGTGGAGCTCGTAAATACATATTGAGAAAATACTGAGCATTATTATATATAAGTTATTTCACACCTCCACAATACACGTAATGAAAAAATCATGTTCAAACTAAAATATTCCTTTGCACAATCAAATCTTATTTCGCACATGCACACTCTACGTAATGAAAGCTTTTGATATTTCTTTGTTTCTTGCCTGTTTTTTTCTCCTTTCGCTATGTCTCTTGTGATATCTACTTCTGTAATTGTGGTCACATTATATTAATAATGAAATGGTTACGCAACACATTGCAATTTGTGGACCGTGGAGTGCCTTACATATCATTTATATGTTTTTTGTTTTTCACAAAGTTTATAATACAATTTATCAAACTATTTATTTCTTTTATTAAATAAATTGATTGAAGATGCCGAAATAAATATGCTATAAAAATATTTATGCATTCATTTGTGCATTTCAACATTCGTTTCAATTCGCTAAAAGGCAATAACATAACTAAACTTGTTTTATTATTTTTCTATTTCTAAGGCCAAATATGCATGATAAATATACATGCTTCTCCAATTGCATTTATTTCAATAGTCATGAAAACAATTGAAATAGAAAAATCACTTTCAATATTGACACAAATATAGATCACAAAATTAGTAAGAAGTAACTAGATTACATGCAATCAGAGCAAAGCCCGTAATTCATGCAATTTAGACAAATAACAATTGATGTTCTATTATATTCAATGTGATTCTATCTAAGTAACTAGTGTAGAAAATAGAGATCTACCCACATGACTTCTAAGGTAACATTTTTGAAGCAATTATCATGGTTACATCATTTCAGAAAGCTCTCACTATATTTATATGTACATAATCGAACTAAACACAAATCTCACACTGAGTCCTTTACACTTACATATTTTTCACAATAAATCCTAGAGTTGTTGTCACCCCATTCACTAATTTCTTATCTTTAATTGCTACTATGTTTGAGCATTGAACAAACTACAATTAGAAACAACTTCCTCTTTTTTTATTGCATTACAGAGGTCTCTCGGATTCTTCATCATCCTTGTTACAACAAGATAATAACTAAGAAAATAAGACAAATAATACTATAAATTCTCTTACCATAAAGAGTGCATCTATAAACTATGAGTTTCTCAAAAATGTCAATTGGACTTGTTGCTTCATTACTTCCTGTGTATTTAACTTTGGCCCTTGATATCATAAAGATTGTGGGTTTACTGAGTGATGTATATTGTGTCATGCTACTTTTTGTAATTTTGAAACAAGAATACTTAAGCTTCATCCTCCATTTCATTTCTAGATTTTGAATAAGGGTCCATATTTCATTCATTTGTGTTCCCTTGTTCATTCTGACCTAGACCAGCTTTAGACAAGAGGAACCTATTACAATTTCTTATTACTGTAAACAACATAAAAATGCAACAACTTTGCAGCATGAATAAACAAGAGCCACTAGAAAAAATCAATAGGCTTGAATTTAAATAAGCTTTAAATATATAATGATTTTACCATTAATTTGCTATGAACACTTATGATTTCAATAATACTTGACATTAAGATTTGAAAAGATAAACGTTAATCATAGGATTGACCCTTAATTAAGTTTTTAATATTTGATAATCCGCGTTGCAGGAACTTGATATGTATGGAGAGGTAACGTATGCAAATATATATAAAAAAAAAATAGGGAACAAAGTTTGTTCCACACATATCATTCTTTTGCACATCTTTCTAGTCTACTAAATCAAATATTGGTTGTGGAGCCATGTTTATGCGTGGAATCATTGAATAAATTTAAAATACTATTTTATTATATCGATAGATGTGAACTTATTGATTTGTTAACAAGAAGTAATCATTACACAATGTATTAACTTTATTAAGTGTTGGAATGATGTCCTCATTGTGTCGATTCACCGAATAAATTCTTATGTTAGCTGGGAAGGGACATGTGGTTCACTGTAGGATTAAGCCTTAATTATTATTTTAATATGCTATTTTTTTGTAACTTAGGCTAAGCTATATTATATCAAAAGAAACTTTACATAGGCATTGGACTGAGATGGTAAGCGATGCTTAGCCTATCCAAGCCTTATAAGCTTTCAAAATAGCGCAAGTTTGGGGCTACCTCCTAGGAGGAAACTAGCCCCTTAATAGCATCAAACAATCATTATTTACAAAGTTTTTAATGACACATATAAAAACAAAATATCTGTAGTATGTGCTGAAATAACATAAAACAAAAAAGAACTGAGCAGCCACACAGTCATGGTGTTCCTTCATCATCCTTTGTAGCAGGGTCCTCCTCCTCGATGCAGCATCCATATTCCTATGCAATGGCCTCCTCCGTAGCAGAAGGCACGCATGGGGGCTTTGGAGGGGCTCTATGGATGATAGGAGCGATTGGGTACTCAGCATCTAGAACTTTGTTACAGACTCTTTTCGAATCCATGATCCACACCTCCGTGAACTGGTAGAGGCTCGGTTTTCCGAGGAGTGGGTGGCTCAGAGTGCGCAATAGTGGACTTCTTGGGGCCTCTTCTACTCCTCTGATTCTCTGGAGGTAAGACTATCTCATCATGCGTGTGCTCAAACCTTTGAGGTGCCTCCATGTCATGGCTGCCAGAGGAGGAGCCCTCAATGGATTCCAAGCGGTGGTAATGACCACAGTGATAGCGACCCGAGAACATGCCTATTTGGCTACCCTTGATAGTCTTTTGATGCTATCGTGGAGCCATGGGGAGACTAACAAGCAGATGGGGGGAGACCGGGCTCAAAGAAATGAGGTGCGCAATAGGATAATGCGCAATAGAGAAGCACAACGAGGGGGTACGCAACAGGGGATCACGCAGCAGGGGGGCGTGCAGAAGGGGGGCATGCAACAAGGGAGCCTGCCTCAGAAAGCGCGCAACGAGAAGAAGCAAAAGTGGAGGGGATTTCCACAGGGAAGCGCGCAGTCGGGGGGGACACCAAGGGGAGCACGTAGCCAAGAGGGAATCTGCGAGAGGAGCACACTGCAAGCTGGCGCATGACAGCGGGCACGCATCATGGGGAGCGAGCAACAGGTGGATCATGTAGGGAAACTGAAGTAGCAGCGGGATGACAAGGGAAGAGGTAGAGATGGCTCTGGAGGCCGGATGGTGCAGCAAAGGGATGAAAAAATGAGGAGTAACAATGCCTTTTGAAGACTTGTGGAACGAGCGTAGATGTTGTGCGGTGTTGTGGCACATTTGCATATGCAAGTTGGGACAGTTCACTTGAGACTGCATGTGATTCAGTGTGTGGCCAAAGATCAGGAGCAACAGAGTACTAGTGTGAATGATTGCTGAGATGAGGTTTCGCATCAAGTTAAAGCTGGCTTTGCAGGGTGTCATCAGCCAGGGCATGGGAAGATCTATCTTCGCATGGTCGAGGCATGTCACCCTCATCTAGGGTATTTTAATATGCTATTAAGCACTTGAAGGATTTCCTAATTACATGTACTACATGCCAAGGGAGGTTAATTGAATTGATGTAACATTTCACCAAAACGTTGCTGGAAAACGAGGAAATGTACGCAAGAAGGGCGTGAAGCATATCATTTCAATCTGTTATAATGGATGTTGGTTGCAAATCCTTGCACATATTCTTAAATTTTTTCGAATCAGTAAATTATACAAATCAGTTGAAAGATGTGTTGATTATGCATTGATTCATTGAATAAGTTCCCGAAAAGACTATTTTATAATATCGATAAATATTGTCTTCTTAATATGTTTACAATGAATAATCATTAGACAATACATCATAGTAAATGTTATTAAGCAATCGAATGATGTAATTTCTCTATGAAAAGTGCAAAGGTGCAGAGGAAGCTTCCATTATGTGGAAGAAATGTGTGAATCTAAAGAAATGTGCAAAGGAGATCCACATAACATTTCAATTTGTTATGACAGATACTGGCTACAAATACATGTGCATGTTCCTGACTTGTTTACAAATAGTAAATGCTATTAGTCACTCAAACGATGTGTTGATTACACGTCAATTAACCGAATAAATATTGAAAAGACTATTTTATAATATCAATATAGAATTTTATTGATTTGTTTACAACCAATAATAATGACATAATGAATCAAAGTAAACGTTATTAAGCACTTGAGAGATGGCTGATTGCAAATCAATACGTTGAATAGATATTAATAATATTAATAATCCTTAATTAATTTATCAATGATGAGTGTGGAGTCACTTGCACCATAGTTAGTATATGTCATTGCAGATTCCTGCATCTTTGTAAACATTTCCATCTCGACACAACTTTCCCATATATGATTTTCATGCACACTTTTCCTTTCTCGTATATTATGGTACTAAATGCTTTCAATATTTTGCATGTCACATGTTATCATTACAAATAGTATGTGATATAATATGTTATAAACACTAATTTTTACTGGTAATCCTTGGTTCTATCAGTATATGGTTTGACATGTACAAATTATATGGATAGCATGCTTGTGTTTTCCCATGTAATACTAACATGTATTAATCAGATAAACATCCGCACTAATTATTTGGTTAACTGAAATTTTTTCATCTTAAAAATTATATTAGGTATTGCATTGGGGAATATGTCATTGCATGGAATGCGAAAGTGTGGAGAAATCTTTCATTGTGCTTCTTCCACACTCTACATAACCTTAATGAATTAATTAGTGATAGAGGAAGGGACTATGTTGTGTTGCAACTATTAATCTTGTATGTTTATGCCATCACTTTACCTAATTCTTATTTTTTTTTCATATAAGTATTTATGCTAAATTTGCCTCTAAATATTGACAAAGTACTCAAGAGAGGTGACATATTAGAGTTGTTAGTAGACAATATTGACGATACAAAAGAACACTTGAAAATTTAAGAAGCAAGCTCATTGTTTCAAAAATAAAACGTGGTGGAGAAACATGAAACTCACAGTTGCGTTGATCATCGTTCTTTTGGTCCTCCTCAATGTCATTGTCACATTGGTTATATATATATATATATATATATATATATATATATATATATATATAGTATGGAAGCTTATTAATTTATGAATTTGTTTATGCAAGTAAGGGTAATGGCTATTTTGGTGGGTTTTAGGAATTATATTTCAAATCTAGGCTCTGATACCATGTGTGAGGACCAGGTTCCTCTAACCAAAACTAGTTTAACCACAAAATTTACAACAATAGAATGATTTATTTAGAATTCAACAATTCAATTTATTTAACCATAACATATATAAAAATAATAAAAATATTAAATACTAGATTTTATTTTCAAAAATTTACATGAATTAATTCTCAATAAAATACATACATGGTTACCATATAGTATCTTAGTTGGGGTGCTCTTGTTGGGGCCGCCCAACTGAATTTTCCACCTTGCCAACTAGGAATGTCTATCTGACTTCCTAGCTCAAGAAACCTCCACAAGTTCCCTAGCCCTCTGAGCCCAAGTCCAACAAAAATCCTAGTATGTACAAAACAACAATTCCAACACTCTCCAACCACAACCGACATCAATAGCCTGAGTTATCCTTCATTCCTTTCCCTTTTTTTCTCTCCTCCACCCTCTCCCTCCAAACTCCATAACAAAAAAAAAAAAAAAAAAAAAACCCTTCCCCCTTCTCCTCTCACCCTCCTTCCCCTTATGTCTCCCCCACTCACCCACCTCAACCACCTATCATTAAGACCATGAGTGCCCCCCATCCCTTTGAATTCAACTCCTTTGAATTTCACACCCCTCCTCCCCACTCCAAAAAAAAAAAAAAAACCTTGTCTTATCCTGAAATAACTTCGAGGAGGCATCTTGTCGGATTTAGAGAAATGTAATAATAATTAAAATAATAAATAATAATATGTAATATAAAATAAATTTGAGGAGACAACTTGTCAGGTTGAGGGGTAATAAACAATAAAATAATAAATGAAATAATAATAACAATAAACTTCATATTAGTGAATCTTATAGATTCACAAGAATCTAATCAATTGAATATTAATAAGCGTATTCAAATAAAAATTAATAATTATAAGCCAAGATTTTAAAGTTAATTAAATACTAATTAATATTAGCCCTTAATCAAGCTTAAGGTTAACCATAAACTTGATCATTAATCAAGATTAACTATTTATTTAATCATCTAACATTTTAAGTTTTATAACAATAATGTATTTGTGCAAAGTGTGGGTATGTAACTAACATACACACACATCATAAATATACTAATTATACTTATTGGAATCAAGCACAAAAATTCAATTACTAAATAAGTAGACTAATAAAATAATATAAAATACTTAGATTAGGTATGACATTACAAAGAATATCATAAAACCTATGTATGTATAGTGCAAGGGCTATTTTTTTGTTTGAAACTATTTGTTATATTTTTTTATTGTCTATTTCGGAAACAATAACAAACAAATTAAGTTAAAAGTCTTATAGGTATTTGGAGATTTAAAAATTTTAATTAATTAAACAAATAATTTAATATTAGGAATTTGGCTTCTGTGATCCATAAAATGTATATAAAATCTTTCGGTGATAATCACATCTAAGCATATTATGTTGACACATTTCGAATTCATCATCAGAACAAGATAATCTTGTCTTGATGATGAACCACACTACTGGTTCGAAACACAGTTTCGACATAATATGCTTAAATATGATTATCACCAAAAACATTTATATAAAAATAATTTAATCTTTAAAAAATAAATTTACTAATATAGAATTGGTTAAAAACATTATTTACTTTATATTCATAGTTTTTATTATTTTTCATATCTCGGAATTTTTTTTGAATGACTATCGATAAGGAACAAAAGATAATTTTAATAATTAATAAAAAAATAGAGAATAAATTATTTTGAAACCATTTTAAGATAATATATTTCTTAAGCTTATTAAAATAATAACATGTAATTACGATTTCACACTTTAATTATTCAATAAAGATATATGTGTTTTTAAATATAAACTTAAACGATTATTGCATTGAAATAACAATCAATAACTTTATTCTTCAAGAAAAAGAATAACGTTAAAATTTATAAATATTAATTTAACTAAAACTCATTGATGTGGAGTTGTTATCAACAACCTACTTAAATGGGGCAAGCGATGTCCAACATTTCAAGTTATTAGAACTTCTTTTCGCTATTGCTTTAAGTTTACCATTCTGATACCATAGCAACACTTGAAAAACACGTGTAACAATAAGTTGTAGAATGTGATGAATGATTTTCACTTATTCTTCATCACCACTATGGCCACAATTACCACTTGAACATCTCTTTACGATGCCACTGTTGTAATATATTTTGTTTTGAAGTCTGATATTTGTGAAGAAAAATAAAAAATGTTAGTAAAAAAATGAAAAATAGAAAATTAATTAAAGATGAAAAATAATGAAAAAATGAAAATAAAAGTAAAAGGGATAGAATAAAATGTTAAGTAAAGAAAATATATTTATGAAAAAAATTAGAAAAACATGTTTTCTCCATTGAATTGGTTAGCAAATTTAAATGTCAAATTCTTATTGTTTAAATTACATTTAATTATGTAATAAATTTGAATATTAGCTAAGTTAAAAGAAAGGGGGTTTAAAAGATAAAGCATCTCACAAGCTCTTTGTCGTTTCTTTGATTAAACCTCCAATATTTTTTTAGCATCGTGATCCGCGCCAAACAAATTAGACGGCTCGTATGCTTTTCACACCCCCCAAGCCCACCCGACGTTTAGTCAACAGAGGGGGGGGAGTGCGATGTAGGTTTTAACCTTGTACAAAAATTATCTGCAAACGAATTCTTAAAAACAAAAAATAAACAATAGCAAGAGCATAAAACATAAAACAAATATACACAGAGATTTTTCCCCTGGATCCAAAATCAGACTACTAGCTTGATTTTTCATTATATTCCTTTTAGTGTTAGAACACATATATATACATGCTAAAGCATTCATAAACACCAATCCATTAACCCTGGATGAAAACATAATCGTAGTTACCTTGACCGGATCTACAAAATACAAAGGGCCGAAAACCATCATGCCCCAAAACCATGTGCAAACCCATACACAAAACTATAGGCAAGTCTGCCCACATAAAGTAGGGTCCAAAAAAGATATTTCATGGGGTGCTACCCCGGACCCCACACAAGGGGTTACTTGCCCCCTGCAAACCCCTAGACAGGGGGTGTTGTCGCCCCCTTGTGCCCCCCCTATAGAGCGTGCGACTAATCATGGAAAGAATATAACACATATCCAACATTCTCCCACTTGTTGTTTTCTTTCCACGAGGGGAAACAAGAGAGCTTATTCATTAGTCCAGCCCTGCAACACCCATTGTTTCTTTACACCAAGAAAACTTCAGAGTGCTCATAGACTTTGTCAATGCATCTGCAACATTCTTCAAAGTGTCCATATTTACCAGCGACACCTTTTTATCCTCAACCATATCTCTCACAAAGTGATATTTAACATCAATGTGCTTTGTATTTGAATGATAAGCAGGGTTCTTAGCCAAGAAAATTTCACTTTGGCTATCATATTCTATCCTTATATCTCGCTACACCAACCCCATACTTGAACACAATCTTTGCAACCAAACTGTTGCCTTTCTTGCATGAGTGGCTGCCATGTATTCTGCCTCTGTAGTTGAAAGAGCCACTACATACTGTATTTTACTCATCCAACTTACTACGCCTCCAAATAGGCTAAACACATACCCACTTGTAGATCTTCTTTGGTCCAAATCTCTAGCCCAGTATGCATCAACAAAACCACGGATGTCCAAAGCTCTGTCCAATCCTCGTCTTCCCTGGTAGCACAAACCATAATCACTAGTGTCATGCAAATATTTGAAAACCCGCTTCACTGTTGTCCAATGCTCCTTCCCTGGTTTTGATATAAACCTGCTCAATACTCCCACTGCATGTGCAATGTCTGGTCTAGTTCAAACCATTGCATACATCAAGCTACCCACTGGACTTGCATATGGAACATGAGACATATCCTCCTCTTCTTCTTGTGTCTTGGGACATTGTTCTCATATAGACTTACACCTACATGAATAGGAACCTTCACCGGTTTACTATCCTGCATATTGAACCTTTGCAATAATGTCTCGACATACTTCCTCTGGTTTAACCAGAGCTTCCTCTTTTCCCGATCTCTCTTAATTTCCATGCCTAAAATATAGTTTGCAGCACCAAGATCCTTCATGTCAAATTTGGAGAACAATTGGGTCTTCAAATCCTGGATAATTTCTTTGTCATTTCCAATCAGCAACATATCATCTACATACAAGACCAAGTAAATAACACGGTCACTAATTAATTTAAAATACACACAGTGATCCTCTTTTCTTCTAGTGAAGCCAAGTCCTCGTGTATAGGTATCAAATTGTTGATACCACATCCTTGGTGATTGTTTAACCCATACAAAGACTTATTTAACGTGCATACCAGTTCTTTCTTACCCTTCACTGTAAAGCCTTTAGTTTTCTTCATGTAGATCTCCTCTTGTAGATCCCCGTGAAGAAATGTTGTCTTCACATCCATCTGTTCTACCTCAAAATCAAATGCAGCAGAAATAGATAAAAGTAATCTAATAGAAGTAACATTGGCAATAAGAGACAAAATATCACCAAAATCAATTCCCATCACCTGAGAATAACCTTTTGCTACCAGCCGATATTTGTATTTCTCCACCTTGCCTTCTACATTCATCTTCTTCTTAAACACCCATTTTCTATCGATGGGCTTCCTTCCAGCCGACAACTCCACCAGATCCCATGCCTCATTTTTGTGCAAAGATGCCATTTCATCAACCATGGCCTCCTTCCATAGTTTTCCATCCTCTAAATCCACTCCCTCCCTCACAATTTTGGGATCATCATCAGTGATAGTTAAAGAAAAAATTGAAAAGAAAGCAAATGGACTATACCTTTATGGCTACCTTCTTTCCCGAACTGATCTTCTCATGACTGGAGTTTGTGGCTCTTCCTCTTCTGAATGTTGTTCTATTGTAGAGTCTGATTCATCCTCCTTTAGCTCAAAATCTATATTCTTAGGTTCCTTTGGTAGGAATTCAAGTTTAACAACACATTTTACTTCTCTAACACCACATCTCAATTGTACACAACCTTCATTTTTTCTGGATTCCAAAGCTTGTAACCTTTTAAACAATCCTTATACCCAATAAAGATGCACCTTTCATATTTATTATCCAACTTGGTCATTTTCTCCTTTGGAACATGTACATATGCATCACATTCAAATACCCTTAGATCTGAAAGAGAGGGTTTCTTACCAGTCCATACCTCATGTGGAGTCTTATCCTCCAACGCTGATGAAGGTGATCTGTTAACCAAGTAACATGTAGTCTTCACTGCCTCTGCCCGGAATTCATGTCCTAACCCGATACCACTGAGCATGCTTCTTGCCTTTTCCATTAGTGTTATGTTCTTTCTTTCTGCAACACTTTTGCTGAGGTGTGTATGAAATATTCTTCTGTCATGCTATACCACACTTCTTACGGAACTCTTCAAATTCCTTCTTGCGGAACCCTCCACCATTATCTGTCCTCAACACCTTTATCTTCTTCTCTGTCTAGTTTTCCACAAGAGCCTTAAATTCTTTAAATCTGTCAAAGACTTCAGATTTTTTCCTCAAGAAATATATCCATGTATTCCTTGAGAAGTCATCTATGAATGAAACATAGTACACAAAATTTCCCAGTGATGGAACCGAAAAAGGTCCAAACACATCACTGTGCACAAGCTCTAATATCTTGTTCGCCCTCTTAGCACCAGAAGGAAAACTCACTCGATTCTACTTCCCATATACACATTGTTCACAGAAATCGAAATCTAGAGATAAATTAGACATACCTTCTACCATACCCTTACCATGCAGTATCTGAAGGCTCTTCCCTCCAATATGTCCAAGCCTTTGATGCCATAGCATGGTATTTTCTACAAAGACCGCTAGGCTTTCCTCTCCACTTTCAGGAACCACAAAACTGTTGCACCCATAAATAACAGTGCTACCCTGAAGCTTGTACAGAGTTCCAATCCAAAATACCTGCATCAATACTAGTGCTACCTGAATCATCTTGCAGTTATATTTCTTGAACACTTTTTTTGCACTTGCATCATCCATCTTGCTTACAAAAATTAGATTTTTGGCTAGTGGCAGGAATATGCAGAACACCAGGAAGTGTTCTAATCCTTCCACCTTGCAGCTTCAGCTTGAATTTTCCACGTCTGATGATTCTAGCCTTCCTATCATCCCCTAAGAAGACATCACCACCTTCATTCTTCTCATACTCGCATAACCACTCCCTATGGTGAGTGAAGTGAAAGGATGCAAATGAGTCAATCAACCATGCCTCATGATCAACATGTGTATTTGAAGAAGAACAAAAATACACATCCCCACCTTCATCTGAGGTGGTTTTTGCCTCTGCAGAAGGAGCATCATCAGATCCATTTCCTTTCTCAGGAGCTTTAGATTTGCAGTCCTTTTTGAATTTCCCTTCCTTTCCACATTTCCAACACACCTTTACAGGTTTTCCTGGAGATTTAGATCTCCCACTCGAAAAATTATTTTTGTTTATGTTCTGGGACCTTCCTTGTACATATAAGGCATCTCCATTCTGGCCCTCCATATTTCTCCGTCTCATTTCCTCCGACAACAAGGCTGAGACAATTTCCTCAAAATTCAAGGTAGTTGTATTGCTACCTATTGCAATAACCAGACTGTCCCACGAATATGGTGGAGAACACAAAAAAATGATGCACTTATCTTCATCTGAGATTTTAATATCAACAAATGAAAATTGACTTACCACAGTATTAAAGTCGTTCAGATGCTTTGTCATTGAGTCTCCATCCTTCATCCTCATGTTATTCAAATTTTTCTGTAGAAACAATTTATTCACCAGAGACTTAGATTGGTACAAAGTCCCTAACTTGACCCACAAATTCTTTGCCATAGCTTCCCCAGATACATTCAACAACTTCGCCTTCCGATCCAACTTCGCCCATTCTTCATCTGACATTGTCATTGGTTTAGTACCTGGATCTACCGTGATCCACTGATCTTTATCCACCACCAATTCCTCCATCTTGAGCTTCCACAACTCAAAAATCTGACCACTAAATTTCTCGATCTCTATATTTCCACTGCTCGCCATCTTCTTTCACTGCAAGAATCAATCTTGCAGATCTTCCACTGAACATGGTCTACCACAAGCCCGAGCAAAAAACCCCTCAGTAGCAAAGGTGTCCCCTTGAAGTCGAAACAACTCTGGTACCAAATATATGTTTTAACCCTATACAAAAATTATTTGCAAACGAATTCTTATAAAAATGAAATAAACAATAGCGAGAGCATAAAACATAAAATAGATATACACATATATTTTTCGCATGGATCCAAAATTGGGACTACCAGCTTGATTTTTCATTATATTCCTTTTAGTGTTACAACACATACATATACATGTTGAATCATTCATAAAACCCAACCCATTAACCCTGGATTAGAACATAATCGTAGTTCCCTTGACCGGATCTACAAAATACTTGGGGTTGAAAACCATCATGCCCTAAAACCAAGTGCAAATCCATGCACAAAACCATAGGTGAGTCCGCCCACCTAAAATAGGGTCCAAAAAAGAAATTGCCAGGGCACTGCCCTAGACTCCACAAAGGGGATTACCCTCCCCATGCTAACCCCTGGATAGGGGGTGCTACTGCCCCCCTAGTGACCCCCCCACGTGTGCGACTAATCATGGAAAGAAGATAACACATACCCAACATTCTCCCACTTGTTGTTTTCTTTCCGCGGGGGGCCACAAGAGAGATTAGTCATTAGTAAAACCTTGCAACACCTATTGTTTCTCTACACCAAGAAAACTTTTGAGTGCTCACAGAATTTTTCAATGCATCTGTAACATTCTTCAATGTGTCCACCTTTACCAGCAACACCTTTTTATCCTTAACCATATATCTCACAAAGTGATATTTAACATCAATGTGCTTTGTATTTGAATGATAAGCAGGGTTCTTAGCCAAGAAAAATTCACTTTGGCTATCACAGTCTATCTTTATAGCTCGGTGCACCAATCCCATACTTGAACACAATATTTGCAACCTAACTACTTCCTTACTTGCATGAGTGGCTACCATGTATTCTTCCTCTGTAGTTGAAAGAACCACTACAGACTGTCTTTTACTCATCCAACTGATTGCACCTCCAAATAGGCTAAACACATACCCACTTGTAGATCTTCTGTGGTCCCGATATTCATCCCAGTCTGCATCAACAAAACCACGGATGTCCAAATCTCTGTCCAATCATGGTCTTCCCTGGTAGCACAAACCATAATCACTAGTGCCACACAAATATTTGAAAACCCACTTCACTGCTGTCCAATGCTCATTCCCTGGTTTTCATATAAACCTATCCAATACTTCCACTGCATGTGTAATGTCTGGTCTAGTACAGACCATTTCATACATCAGGATACCCACTGCACTTGTATATGAAACACGAGACATATCCTCCTCTTCTTCTTGTGTCTTGGGACACTGTTCGTAGATAGCTTTACACCTACAGGAATAGGAACCTTCTCCGGATTACTATCCTACATATTGAACCTGTGCAATATTGTCTCGACATGCTTCCTCTGGTTTAACCAGAGCTCCCTCTTTTCATGATCTCTCTTAATTTCCATACCCAAAATATAGTTTACAGCACCAAGATCCTTAATGTCAAATTTGGAGAAAATTTCGGTCTTCAAATCCTGGATAATTTCTTTGTCATTTACAATCAGCAACATATCATCTACATACAAGACCAAATAAATAACACGGTCACCAGTTAATTTAAAATACACATAGTGATCCTCTTTTCTTCTGGTGAAGCCAAGTCCCCGTATACAGGTATCAAATTTATGATACCACATCCTTGGTGATTTTTTTAACCCATACAGAGACTTTTTTAACCCGCATACCAATTCTTTCTTACCCTTCACCGTAAAGCCTTCAGGTTGCTTCATGTATATCTCCTCTTCCAGTTCCCGGTGAAGAAATGTTGCCTTCACATCCACCTATTCTACCCCAAAATAAAATGCAGCAACAACAGATAAAAGTAATCTAATATAAGTAACCTTGGCAATAGGAGAAAAAATATCACCAAAATCAATTCTTGGCACCTAGGAATAACATTTTTCTACCAACTGAGCTTTGTATTTCTCCACCTTTCCTTCTACATTCATCTTCTTCTTAAACAAAAATTTTCTCCCGATGGGCTTCCTTCCGTCTGGAAACTCCACCAGATCCCATGTCTCATTTTTGTGCAAGGATGTCATTTCATCAACCATGGCCTCCTTCTAGAGTTTTCCATCCTCTAAATCCACTTCCTCCCTGACAGTTATGGAATCATCATCAGTGATAGTTAAAGCTTTGAATAGAAAGAAGATGGAATATACCTTTCTAGTTGTCTTCTTTCCCGAACTGGTCTTCTCACAGCTCGAGTTTGTGGCTCTTCCTCTTCTAAATTGTGTTCTATTGTAGAGTCTGATTCATCCTCCTTAGCTCAAATTCTATCTTCTTAGGTTCCTTTGGAAGGAATTCTTGTTTAACAACATATTTCACCTCTCTAAACACCACATCTTGGTTGTACACAACCTTACTTGTTTCTGGGTTCCAAATCTTGTAACCTTTTAAACCATCCTTATACCCAATAAAGGTGCACCTTTCATATTTATTATCCAACTTTGTCATTTTCTCCTTTGGAAGATGTACATATGCATCACATCCAAATACCCTTAGATGTGAAAGAGATGGTTTCTTACCAGTCCATACCTCATGTGGAGTCTTATCCTCCAACATTGATGAAGATGATCTATTAACCAGATAACATGCAGTCTCCAATGCCTCTGCCCATAATTCCTATCCTAACCCGGTACCACTGAGCATGCTTCTTACCTTTTCCATCAACGTTTTGTTCATTCTTTCTGCAACTCTGTTTTGCTAAGGTGTGTATGGAGTATTCTTTTGTCATGATATACCACACTTCTTACAAAACTCTTCAAATTCCTTCTTGCAAAACTCTCCACCATTATCTGTCCTCAGCACATTTATCTTCTTCTCTGTCTGGTTTTCCACCAGAGCCTTAAATTCTTTAAATCTGTCAAAGACTTCATATTTCTTCCTTAAGAATTATGTCCATGTATTCCTTGAGAAGTCATCTATGAATGAAACATAGTACATAGAATTTCCTAGTGATGGAACCGACACAGGTCCAAACACATCATTGTGGACAAGCTTTAATATCTTGTTCGACCTCTTAGCACCATAAAGAAAAATCACCCGATTCTGCTTCCCATATACACAATGTTCACAGAAATAGAAATCCAGAGAGAAATTATACATACCTTCTACCATACCATTACCATGCAGTATCTGAAGGCCCTTCTCTCCAATATGTCCAAGCCTTTGATGCCATAGAATTGTCTTTTCTCCAGAGACCGCTAGGCTTTCCACTCCATTTTCAGGAACCACAAAAATGTTGCACCCATCAATAACAGTGCTACCCTGAAGCTTGTATAGAGTTCCAATATGAACTCCCCGCATTAATATCGGTGCTCCCTGAACCATCTTGTAGGTATCTTTCTCGAACACTATTTTACACCTGCATCATCCATCTTTCTTACAAAAATCAGATTTCTGGCCAATGCAAGAATATGTAGAACACTAGGAAGTGTTCTACTTCCACCTTGCAACTTCATCTTGACTTTTCGATGTCCGATGATTCTGGCCTTCCTATCATCCCCTAAGAAGACATCACCACCATCATACTTCTCATACTCGTAGAACCACTCCCTATGGGGAGTGAAGTGAAAGGGTGCACCCGAGTCAATTAACCATGCCTCATGATCTACATGTGTATTTGAAGAAGAAGAAAAATACACATCTCCACCTTCATCTAAGGTGGTTTTTTCCTCTGCATAAGGAGAATCATCGGATCCATTTCCTTTCTCAGGGGCTTTATATTTGCAGTCCTTTTTGAATTGCCCTTCCTTTCCACATTTCCAACACACCTTTGCAGGCTTTCCTGGAGATTTAGATCCCCCTCTAGATTTAGATCTCCCACTCGAAAAAATATTTTTGTTTCTATTATGGGACCTTCCTCGTAAAAATAAGGCATCTCCATTCTAGCCCTCCATATTTCTCCATATCATTTCCTCTGATAGCAAGGCTGAAACAATTTCATCAAAATTCAAGGTAGTTGTATTGATACCTATTGCAATAACTAGATTGTCCCACGAATCTGCTTTCTGGTAGAGAACACAACAAACTGATGCACTTATCTTCATCTGAGATTTTAATATCAACAAATGACAACTGACTTACCATAGTATTGAAGGCATTCAAATGCTCTGTCACAGAGTCTCCATCCTTCATCCTTAGGTTATACAACTTTTTCCGTAGGAACATTTTATTCACCAGAGAATTAGATTGGTAAAAAGTCCCTAACTTGACCCACAAATTATTTGTCGTAGCTTCCCAAATACATTCAATAACTTCACCTTCTGATCCACTTCACCCAATCTTCATCTGACATTGTCGTTGGTTTAGTACCTGGATCTACCATGATCCACTAATCTTTATCCACCAACAGATCCTCCATATTGAGCTTCCACAACTCAAAACCATGACCATCAATTTCTCGATCTCTATATTTCCACTGCTTTCCATATTCTTTCACTGCAAGAATCAATCCTACAGATCTCCCACTAAATAATGTCTACCACGGGCCCGAGCAAAAAACCCCTAAACATCAAAGGTGTCCCCTTGAAGCCGAAATAGCTCTGGTACCAAATGTAGGTTTTAACCCTGTATAGAAATTATCTGCAAACGAATTCTTAAAAGAAACAAATAAACAATAGTGAGAGCATAAAACATAAAAAAAATATACACATATTTTTTTCCCGTGGATCCCAAATCGGGACTACTAGCTTGATTTTTCATTATATTCCTTTTAGTGTTACAACACACACACACACACACACATATATATACATGTTGAAGCATTCATAAACCCCAATCCGTTAACCCTAAATTAGAACATAACCATAGTTACCTTGACCGAATCTACAAAATACCAGGGGCCGAAAACCATCATGCCCCAAAACCATGTGAAAACCCATGCACAAAACCATAGGCAGGTCCACCCACCTAAATTAGGGCTCGGGAAAAAAATTTCCCAAGGCATTGCCCGGACCTTGAGGGGGTCCACTTTTATGAACTTTTTGAATGGGGGTTATCGCCCCCTTGGGTATGTTGTGCCGGTGCAACGAACGGGGGGAGGCTGCCCCCCACCCCTGCAACGCGTCACGACTAATCTTGGAAATAATACAACACATATCCAACATGCGGGTGTTTCTACGTAAACCACCTCACCTCGTTCCCTCCCTGAGTTCATTTCACATCCTACTCCAATACTATAAACCATCCTCCCCCGCCCCCTCTCCCCCTTCGAAAACCACCTCCACTGGTTCAAAAGAGCAGTTGAATCTGTTCCCGCCAAAAACTTATGCTACCACTTTCGTCCTTCCAAGAGGCATTTGTCTGCACCAATCATATTTTCACATCCAAATCATCTGTTACACATTAATTACACTCCCCCACTCCTCTATAACAGAAAAAGGCACGAATATAACCACAATTTTCGAAGGTTTTTAGTTTATTTCTTTAAAAAACAAAGAACTAGCTGTAAAATTGATAATTCATCTTACTACTTCAACTATTTGTCACCATTTGAAGGATTGTACCATTTCACCTGTTACAAATCTGAGGCGAGATTATGTCAGCAGACAGCTTATTGAATATTTTTACAATTTTTTCACACAAAAAAGGAAATTACGAGTAACATAATTCCTCTTTTTCCTCTGCAACTATGTCTTCCAGAAAGAAATCTCGGAATTCTAAAAACCCCATGCTCCCTCCTCTTGTGGAGTTAGATCATGAACCTTTGGTAGACCAACATTAAAAAATTTCAAAAACTAATTGTGAGTTCAATTTATTCAAACCATACAATTGGCTAAAGCAAAAATTCTTAGATAAAACTAATGAATTAAACCTCTGGAAATCATCTCTCCCACAATTCTTCCTTCCCCAAACCTTTTATTTTGCGGATTCTATCTTGTGGTGTTAGATTAGGTATTTCCCAAGTCAAAGAGCCATAATTTCCCAAAACCAAGAGGCCTTGTTAACTATCATTGTTGAATCAATAAATAAAATGTTGCAAGTCAAAAACCTTGAACCATTGCATCCATTTCTCCATAAACCCTCATGGATATCTATAAGAAATTGGATTTTCCTCAAAGAACCAAAATATCTGAAATATCCTTGCTAGAAGATGATCAAATTCCTAAAACCAATCCACCTTATCAGTCATCCATGTTCCCAGACATGAATAAATAGATCATATCCATTGTTGCATGCCTCTTAGGTTGTCATTCTGACCAATGGGTTGATGAGGTCATAATAGGTTTCTTGTCAGTTTTTATATCAAAGGAAAAAAATTTGATTTTAAATTATAGTCAATACCTAGCATATTCCATTCATGAGCAACTCATAGGGTTTACCACAAAAGGAGTGTTTAAATATGCTTCTATTTTAGTATATTTGTTCATATTTTATTAGCCAGATAGATTTTCTTTTCCTATGCAAAAGATGGACGATAAAGGCAACCCACAAACAGTAATTCAGTGGACATCATTTGTAAGAAATAATAACACTGAATATACATTCAGTGACTTTGTGGATCAATTTTTACATGTGGTCATAATTCTACTAAACAATGATGTAGAGCCCAATATTGGGACAAAAATTAAAAGAATCCTACAGTTGAATGAAGAAACTAAAACATGAGATTGGTACTTGTACCAAAATTATACAGAAATCAAGTTATATGGCTGTGAGATACCACCATAAATATTTCCTAGATATATCCCTCTTTGAATTTTTTCTCTAGAGTACATTAGACAAATTATTAATATGGATCAGCTTCATTTTGTATCAACAAGGAAAAAGGCCTAACTCAAAATCAAGACTCGGATATGAACTTTTATTTGTAATACTAGATCAGCAAGGAGGGAAGTAGATGTATTGTTAAAGCTTATGAATTTAAAGCTTAGCTTCACCTAATCTTATGGCCCATTAGGAGTAATTTCCAAGTTGAGGGTAGAGCAAAAACCTACCCCATATGCACACACTCCTAGACCTGAAATAGAACAATACATGAACAGCAATGAATGGCTAGAAAATAACCTTCAGGATGCAGAAGAAAATAATATATCAGTTACCATATCTCACACTCCATTATCTAAAGATAAGCGGGATAAAAGATAGAGGGAAGGTGATTTCCCTACTGTCACAGATATTTGAGGGAAGGAGTTCAAGATATACACTAAAAGGCAGAAACCAAATGACACAGATGAACCACAACAAGAATATGATACACAACAACATCCAATTGTCATGATAGGGCCCATTTTTATCTCCATCCCCTACAAGAGAAGAAATAGTGATTGGATCTCCTTCAACCTCACATGATGCATCCTCATATCAGACAGGGGAAATGCAATAGAAACCAAAGGAGCCAATCATATTTGCAATTTAAAAGGAAATAAAAAAGAAGAATGAAGCTTTGAAAGCTTCTACTTATACTCAGTTCTTGAAGAAGACATCCTCTTCACATCATAGGCTACTTTTAGCCTTTGATACAGAAAAAGGAAGAAAGGAAATTTCTTTCTTAGAGCCAAAGGTCACCCATCCAAGAACATCAAATGATTACACCAAGTTAGTTTTCTCTTTTGATGTAGATTTGATTCATCCTATTAAACAGATAGATATTCACAAATAGTCTAATGAGATGATATTTTCTTCTATCACAAACTCAGCTATGACAAAATCAAGATTACAAACCTCGGTGAACAATTTACAATCTCAGCTGAAAATGGAGAGGGTTTCTTCTCTAGCCAAGGATACAAAGATAAAATCTTTGGAAGATTTAGTGATACAATTTATATATGATCCTGACACTGATGTAAAAGCAGCTGAGGATATCATCAAAAGTAAAATTCATATATAGCAGCTTTGAGAAAACAACTCAAACTCCCAACAACAAAAGATCCACAAACAAAAGAAATGGGAGAGTTAGAGAAGGAAAAGGAAGACATGTTTAAGATTATAATTGAGAAAAATGCACAAATTTCCAGGATGGATAAAATACTTGAAACACTTTTGATGGAAAAATAGCATGTTGGCCCTGAGAAAACTCATGCTCTATCATTAATTCCAGTAACATCCATTGCATCAGCAACAATTCCACCTACAGTTACAACAACAGGAGAAGCATCTACATCAATAGGTACATATTCTGTAGCAGAATTGATAAAGGCAGTGGATGACTTATCCATTAAAGGAAAAGGAATTAAAAATATGAAGGCTCATCTTGATAAACTCCAAGAGCATAATTAGAAAACAGATAGTGCCTATCTAGAAAAATTATAGAAAACACACAAGTTGACTCAAAAAATTGATACCCTAGAAAATTGGTCCCTTTTTGTTGATACCATATCCCAAGCCAAAGAAAACATCTGGATAGAAATAAATGAGGCCATCACTGATATCCGGCCATCAATACAAATTATATTTGAACAAGATGAATTGGTTAGGAAATCTAAATAAGTAATTACATATGTAAATAAGGAATTGGGAATGAAACCAGGAAGAGCCACGACTCTTATTCGAAGTCTAAATTCTAAAACCAAAGAAGAATTAGAAGAATTTAATATAGAAGACAGAACAAAATCCATTTTGGAAGTAATAAGGATTCTTACTAAGAGAAATCTTATCCTGCAACTGGAAAACAAGTGTCATAATTTAGAATCGGGAATCCATAAATTTCATAGAATTTTTTCTGTTTTACACAAAAAAGGGTTTTCTGGGTTAACGGGAATAGGAAATTGATTGATCTGAATGAATACCAGCATAATATTTATTCAATTGCCAAAGATAAGTCGAAATTTGCAAAGATAAAAGGTCCAATTACACGAAAAGCTTTCATGGAGGGCCTTAGTTATGATTTACTTATCAAGCATGAGATAAGTCATCTCTTCTTGGTTAAACCTACCTTCCAAAGATATAACGAGGTAGATGAAACATTAAGAAAACTACTCAAGTATACTATTCTAGATGAAAGCAGGCGGGAAGAATTATGAAAATTACTGAAACCATGAGTTAGCGGGGTCAACAACAAAGAAGCAACACAATCAGGCTATATCAACACCAAAATCCTCGAAAATAGTGCCAGCCATTTCAACAACTTTATTTTACTATTATTTTTCATTATTTTTGTAAAACAGTTTTAGATATTTTTCGAAATAGATCTATATATTTGAATCTATACTTTTTGTAAAGAAGTTGTACACATACTTCCAAAGTCAAATTGCAAAGGGTTAAACCCTTGGATGAGCTTCTAAAAGAAGAATTGTAATCAATTTGACCTGGCTTCATATTTATGAAAGGATTCTGGATTTGCTTCAAAACAGTTTGTCATCTTGTGAGTTTTTCTTAAGTTATTCATTTCCATTATTGTTGTTTCTTCATATGTTCAAGTTTTTGTGAAGAAATTGGATAAGATAGGTTGAATGTCAACTTATTTTAAATTCCCTCTGAAGTTATAAATTATTACAGAGATTATTTAAGAGACTGTTTATCTTTATAACTCCTCTACACGAATAAATTGTCACTTCTTCATGAAATTAAATACATTTTGTTGGGATGTAAACATTGTTTACTTGCATCTTTATGTATGATTTAATAGATATTCTATTTGGATATTCAAAGAATCATAACCTCTGCCAATTCTAACTTACATCCATTTTTAATCTAAATTACTGTTAAAAGGTAAACATCAACCCTTTTCTGGATATTTAAGTTCTATTAAGGTTTAAACGCCTACTTTTATAAGTTCTAAACATTGGTCACCCAAAAACTTTAAAACAACAAAATATTTTAGATGCTTTGGCATAATTAAATAACCAAGAATTATCTAACAGGTACAAGGACCTCCACAAAATTCATTCTAAATGACTCCTACTACTTTCATGGTTGTTATGCTTGAATCCAACAAGAATGTTGATAAATAGATTACATGGCAGGTGTCAAATAGGTGTCAAATATCTTGTGGGCTTTGATGCTTTGAATTTAATGCCAAATAGATATGTGTTCTTATATGATAGTAGCAAGTTAGCATAAATCACATAAGGTGAAAGCATACAAATCATACTTTGTCTTCTCTGGATAAATCTCATGAGGAACGACTGAAGGCAGTTAAGTATCTTGGTCACGTGTGTGCAGATGGGGTTTCTTTCATGCATTTTTTTTATGCAATAGAGTTTTATTCTAGCTTTAAGATAAACCAACCTAGATCCATTTTAATTTTGGATCTACCAAGCACCAAGAGAGATCAAATCTCTTGGTGCAAACCTCTTTTTTATTCCTCTCAACTCTTGGTAGATTTGGAGTTAAGATGAATTTAGGTCAGTTTTATATAATCTTTATAAAATATTGATATTTTAAAAATAAACTAATCTTATCCTAATGCAACTCCTAAAAATATGATAAATGAACCATTTACAAAATTTAACCCAAAAAATATCATTTTAATACATTTCCAAAATATAACCCCTAAAAATATGAAAAATTAACCATTTACAAAAACATAATCCTTAAACAATAAAAAATTAACTTTTTACAAAACTTAACCCTTAAAAAAAATTAACCATTTACAAATTTAACCCCAAAAAATACTAAAAAATTAACCATTTACAAATCAATTCAAATTATTATTTCCACCTTTCCAAGTCTAAAAGTTGCAGTCACAATAGGCATAATATGATTTAGATCCCATATGAAACCCCCAATAGCCCCGCAGAGAAAGGAGAATGCAAGGCGTATCCTAAGGAAATTTTGAAAATAGCTAAATAAATAATAAATTCGTATAGTTGTACCTATATCTTCAACACCCTAAAAAGTCAACAGCCACATGCATATTAGAAAAGAAAAACAAAGAGTTATTGCCAAGGAGTCATGTGCGCTCTAGAATCTGAGTAAAAATGAAAGAGAATGAGAGGGTGTTTTTCCCTTTGGAGCACGTGAAATCTGAATGCCCGAAAAAAACAACTCTTCACACTTGAAAACCCAAGTCGATATGAGGATAAATTAACGGTGCACCTAATGTTGCAAAGGAAACAC